>CM060846.1:287583011-287735511 GCA_030762175.1 Metallyticus violacea | reverse complement strand
ATAAATACCTAATAATAATTTAACTGCCTATGTATAATATGCATGGTTAGCGTTATTATGTGTAAATGAGATGTTTTCTGTTTAATTATAATTTAAATACAGACTATTTAATTTATAACCGTGAGTTAGCTTTGATATTTAATTATTGATACTTTTTAGTATTTCCACTTCCTCATTTTCAGCGTACAAGACAGATGCACAAGTCATATTGCTAGGGAAATCGTTTAGTATATAAACCAAGAAAAAAAAAAAAAAAATAAGCCCAACGCAGCTCCTTGAAATCAACTTGTAACACATTATTATGTCCGAGCTGTAATTATGCATTTTAACAAACTTTTTTTCTATTATGCATATAGATTTCTATCAAATATAATTTGATCTTGCTCTGTTATTCTAATATCGTGCTGAACTATGTAGAACCTCTTATTAAATCTAACAGTATAACCGAAGAACATTATTGGCACTCGAAACAATTACTTGCGAGTATTTTAGCTACTACAGAATTCTACGCACATACTGTCGATAACTTGTTCTAAACCCATACTGCGGAGGCCTATAGTAATTGATTTTTTGCAAAATATGATGCGAGTTGGTTTTTGACAATCCATGATGTGATATGTACTAGGGCGATGGGTGCATAATTGCCTGCACTACCTGTGTATTTTATATTTTAATATTGGAAAAGCAATGGCTATTTTCAGACATTATGGAAATGCCCCTGAATTAATTATCCTGTTTATTAGATCCGTAAGAGATAATGCGATATCTTTCACATTTTTGATAAAGTAGTTCGAAAGTCCATTATGCAAGTTACTTGTGTTTCTATTACCAATGACGTGCTGGACATAAAATACAATTTGGAACATTTGTTCAACAATATTCTTCCTTATAGCTAGTCATTTCAGTATCCATATATTCCGGATCGTCTCCTAACCTTCTTAGCACTCCTAGCACTAAAGGCCAAAGGACTAAACTTGAACGTTCCTGACTACACATAAAAACAAACATTGAAGCAATTTAGGATTGGGTAGTGGTTGATTATTTATTCCCTTCCTTTCGTCTACAGGTCTACAGGTTACAGTTTACAACAGCCGAGGGTGCCATACATAGACTATCTCAACTAGGCAGCTCTGGGTGTTCTTTGCTTTTGTTTTTCTGGCACTCTCTACCTCTGCTTCTTGAAGTAATAATAGAAAGAGGGTATGCGGAGGGAAGGATTAAGAATAATATACAATTAATTGTAGTTGATTTGATAGTGATTGATTAGTGTTGACTGATTGTAATGAGTTGTAATAATCACAAATAAGCTCGTCTGTATTTCTGCTGGAATTTTTGAACACTTGGACCAGGGGGGAAAGGAATTGGAGAGCTGACCGGGAAATGAAGAGGCTTCGTTCAGTTTGGTCTAAAGTACAATTTATTGCTATCATTCCCTTCCCTACTTCTAGATGTCTCCGTGAGTTACGAGGAAACCATGGATTTGTTATTTAACTTTAATTGGAAATAGCGAATAATTTAATTCTATAGTTCTTGACGATTTTTCTTTCGTCTTTAATGTCACTCGGCACGTGTGTCACACTTATTATATTCGCGAGGTTCCTACCTCATACTCGCATTACTTGCTAGTTAGCGCACACTTTGGCACTGCCTAATCATAAGCACCCACTATCAATTTTAACCGTCTACGCGTTAGATTCAGTTAAGATGCAACTGGGAAGTAACCTTCGAGCATTGTTTGACTTCTACTAATAACACAGTATCTAATCAGCTGAACGCAATTGTAACTAAGGAGTAACTGAACAAAAGTCTTATTAACTGTATCAACACAATCACAAGCGGAAGCTATTAACTGACGTAGACTATAAACTCAACCCAACTCAACTGTAGCAACAAAATATTAAGAGTAAGACTGCCGAGTGAGCATAAAATAATGCCGGGGCCTTGTAATTGAGCATATATAACTACTAAAGTCCGTCGTTCGTTTTTTTAGAAATCTCGTTTTAGAACATTCTAGAACTTCTCTTTATTTGCGTCTCCTTAGTGGTTATTGGACGCCTTCATATGGTCCTTCTGATTGGTTATTACATTACATATCACTTACGAGTCTGTCTATTTGCTCTCCTTTGTGCAATGTGCAGTTAACTTGACCTTCTGAAATTAAGGGTTCCTACACCCACGCGTTCTCGCAACAACAAAGTTCTTCACATAACTTTTCCCCTCTTACCTAATATAACAAAGATGGAACTTCTTGGCCGTATACAACAGAGAGGCTTTAAATACGAAACTTTCAGGGGCATCCTCAGAACCTAACGGGACATGGCTCGGTCTGACACAGTATTAGCCATACACAAATACAAGATGCAAAAGAGTACAGGTTGTTATGTCCCTTTTGTCAAGTCAACATAACATCTTTCCTATAAGTGCACTCTGGCTTAATAGCATTTGGAATATTACAACAAAACTTCAACTTGACATAAACCAAGCACTAATACAAACATGATTAAATTTATACGATATACAATTGATAATTATGACACTATAAATGTTGATGGGTTTGAAGCCAATAAATACTGCTTCATTTTTCTAGATTTGGCGTATGCGAAGGTTCGTCACCCGCTTGCCAAACATTCTTAGGTTCACACCCAGTAAATGTTATCCTGCCAGCTAGAACTCCTTTTATAATACACTGACTTTAATGCTCCTCATCCAAATAAAATTATATTAAGTTCTTGCTGATTTTCATCATATTTGTTTATTAATCTTGTTCATTTTGTTACAACAAATTTTGCAGTTACAATGGATGTATTCGTATAACTATAAATCAAACAAAAGAATTACACCCTTCTTTATCTTCTGCATATACAGGCACTTGTTCTTAAAACGATCTTTGAAAAAAAAAAAAAAAAAATACGCAACCACCATTTCATTGGTCAAAGTATAAGAAATATCATCGATCGGAGTGACTCAGGCAGTAATGCTCGGTACTCTTATTCGGGAGGTCCCTGGTTCAAATCCTTTGGGTCTGGTCATTCTGACATAGGGTGTTTTCGTGGCCACTTTGGCGAACGCTGGGATGGATATTTCCTTTCCATGAGATTTCCACTCTCCCGTTTCATATCATGAGGTTCAATAGTTCTGTTTGCAAAGCGGTCTGGTTCTGTGCGGCGTGGCGGTGAATTTGCGACATGGGGAATGTTCCTGTCCTGACGAACGCAGGGTTCTGCCTGGGGACTCGTGGGAGACCATGGTGGATTTCGCAGGCTGCCGATCTAAGGTCTGAAAAACATTAGGAACCCCGCCGCCCCTGACTCCGTGCTTCCTGTGGGAAGCGCGGGTATAAAAGGCCCTTCAGTATGGCCAAGGTACAGAAATTCTTCCTTCCAAATATTACTTTCCAAAAAACTAAAATAATTTCGGAATACGCCTTCGGAAAAAAATCTGTGCGGGGGAAAAATCTTTAGAACTGAGTTATTCGGAATATTTAATAAGGCATTAAATACCACATGAACACAAGGATCAATACAATTTGTAAGTTAGCTAAATATTCTTTCTGAACTTTATTGTTTTAGGTGATGGTTGAATTATTAGAAATGTGCTCACATAACCTGAAGTAAAGCGATTAAAATCAATACTCTACGGATATTCTTCCAAATTAAATTTTGGATGCTAAATTGCGCCTTCTAAATCAATTATTTAGATACACATCTATTTCGGTCGTCCAATCAATGTAATTCCAGGTCTATAATGAAGATAGTCTATCATCATTCTCTCAATTTGTTATTTCCACTTTATTTAATGTATAACCATATTTTGAACTTCCTTGTTGGGAATGCAGTGTAAGCAGCTTCTTTTTTACCCTTCTTCCTTTTTGCACAGAGTATAAGTTTCACTGTTTACTTGTTCTATAATGATGTTTCAATGATTCTTTTTTATTTTATTTTTATTATTTCCATTGGCATAGTTATATTTTTTGTATATTTTTTTTGCTCTCTTTTTATGTTTGCAATTAAGTTAATAAATTATTTTAAACATCTTAATGTTCAATCCTCTTTATTTGGGTTTTTGAAGTGTTTGCCTTAAAAGATTAAACTTTGGTCTTTTCAATGAAATTCGTGTATTATATAAACCAGCCAGATCTGTCAATATCTTGGAGGATTTTTGCCTCCCAACATGCGTATGGGAAATTAGTACTTCATTATTAATGTATTGTAAAGCATCCAACTGCTCATTTTTTCCAATTCTCACACTTATGCACTTGTCCTTTCTCCTATGTTTACTATTTAGTATATGTGTATATTATATGTCAATGGAAATTTTACTAATTTATTATTAATGCAGTTCTAATTGCATTGCCTGGAGATTTAGTATGGGTTGACCGCGCACGGTACGCAGCACAAGTTGACGTCAGGTACTATGACGTAACCTTTCTACTAGCAGTCAGTTAATTTATGCTGCCTGAGAATATGCGGTTTTCGCTTTAAAAAGGAAGGAAATGAGCTGCTACTTCTTCCTGCATTCTACTGTACCTGTAACAGTGAACCGTAAGACAATCGTCTCACTCTTGTTCTAAACATGTAACCAGGTAGTTTTAAATCCACTGACAAGTCCGAGTCAATTTATAGCGCTCAGATGAAACAACAAAACATGCAAAATTAGCGACTTCAAAGTGTTTTACTTGATTGTACTATACTTAGGTGTTATAAAAACTCATAGACTATAAATTTTAGCTTAACATTTTTAATTTTTCAAACTCTACCTGTCATACAAATTGCGAACAATTGTAAATGTTGATGCTTACAACCTTATTAAGAAATTCATGGTTTATTGGATTCACCAAATTAGCACCAGCTGATATTTTATCTAAGTTTTATGTGATAACTGAACTTCCGAATACGCGAGAGATATACCAGAGTAATCTCCCTGAAACACAAGTACTTATTTACGATTTAGTCGTTCGGCAAAGCTAGTTTATAAATTTTATCACAATAAATGTTAGCTATTGTAAGCTTACACAGGCAAAGTATGCATTATAATACTTAGTCCAACAATAAAAAATAGTCCTTAGCAATTCTAAGAATCTTTCGTGCAGACAGAGGGAAATAAAATGAAGAAAAAGTAAAAGGAAACCAAATTAATAAAGATTTAAAGCAACTACTACAAACAAAACACTTAAATATTAATTGAATGTAACTCCTAGAGGTAAACGATAACTAAACATACGTATAACTAAATGTGTTATCAATGAAATTTCGTTTCATCCACTACCGCTAACGCTATCTTATGTAACAGTATATGTGTAACAGTTCATTAAATGAATTCCAATTCTAAGTACTAATGCCATGCACTAGAACATTTCTTTGAGCTGAAAGCATGAACGATGTCAAGTCTGAGGGGGTACTGTGTGCACCATTAGAATGCTGTAAGCAAACAATGTCGAAGCATTTGTATGGGCTCCAATGTTTCCTTTAATTTAAGTCAAGCCAAGGCCGCTGTATTGATTTCCACAACCAAAGGGGCGACTTTCTGGGAAGTAATGAGGGCATAGCGAAGATTGCTTCAGTACAAAAAATAACGTTACGTGTTTGCAAAAAAACATTTTGGCGAATGATTTTTTTTTTTAAATATTTATAGTTTACTTCCTGAATTAGTGTTTTCTATCTAAACGTGTTATAACCTAGTTCTGTTGCTTTGAATTACAGGACTAATTTGAAAAAAATAATTTTGTTCAAAGTAGTCAACTTTATAGTTTTAGAAGTGTTTTAGTGCGTTAATATACTTTCGGTAGGATATAAAAACGGAGTATAGGTATATATACGCATATATAAAGATATGTGCATTTTGGAGCTCTCTAGAAAACACGCAGAAGCACGAATTTTGATATTAAAGGGAAATAATTGGTCACATCAGGTGAATGAATTCTAGTCTTCTAAACAGAACTATCCGAAATCGCTTTGAGAGCGTTGCATTTGCATTATCCCGTCTCTAGTCTCTAACTTGCTTACCCGCCTGCGTTTATTAGTACTTCAGTCTGTATTACATGGTTTCACCAATTTCTTGTAGGACAATTTTGAGTTCCTAATTTCATTCGAATTTAACATTTATGTAATATAGGGTTTAAGCAGTCATAACGAAGTGACCCATACTGAACTTAATGCAACGAAACAACCAAGGAAATTCGCTCAGAGAATATGGTGCTTTCTGTTATTTATTTAATTCTCAGGGTAATATTATGTGTTAAAGTTTTCTTTTAAATTTACAATATTAAAATTACTTATGATACACAGGCAGACTTTATATCACATTATACTTGAATATTAATACATATAGAAAAATATAAAGATGTATTGCATCAGTTGTTAAATATGTGATTGTTTCCTACAATATTTATCTTTTCCTATAAATATAATTATAGATTAGAACCCATATCTTATAAAATGAGCTCTAAAGTGAATATGAGCTATTATATATGTGTAAATATTAATTATTGTGAAAAAACGACATTTAACTCGATAATATATAGGTTATCAATATAAATAATATGCACGCTGGTGTGCCAATCAAAATCGAAGCTACCACCACGAGTAGCTGAGATCGTTAAGGTGCGGACTCGTGAGCGGGAGGTCTGGGGTTTGAATCCCGCCAGGACCGTCCTCCCTGACTGAGGTTTTTTCCAAGTTTTCCTCAGTACTCATAAATGGCAAATACCAGGGTGGTACCCTAAACTTAGGCCTGGAACGTTTCCTTCCTTAAAAAAAACCCTTTCCCAATATATCATTTCATCTCATGTGTCATCAGTGTCCACCGCCTGTGGTGCCTCAGTAGTAAAAACGAGCGTTAAACACTACTTAAAAATAATCGAAGCTTTAAAATTAAAACATCTTACTCCTTTAAATTATTCGTTTTTCGTGAAAACTATCAAAATTGTTAGCACAAAATAATTAATTTAGAGGTTGGGCATGAATCTTTAAAGTTTGAATGTGCTCAATTATTTATATAACAATATATTCGATAATATAGGACAGTCATATTGTAAATTTTCCCAATAACTGATTTTATTATTTTGTAAGTAGCCATATATAGGTTATCGTTTCTACATATTCGGGCTTTGCTAGAACTGACTGTTTAATGTCTAGATAGTTATATCTATTTTCATCCAAAACTTGTTTTGTTGTTCATCATGGGTTAGTTAGTATAACTATAGGACTAAATTAGGAAGGTATCACATTCTGCAGCATCGGTTTCAACTTTTAGAAATGAATCACTTCTTTTAAATGTAATATATTCATTTTTTGCGCACCATATATGACGGAAATTTTAAAGAAAATTCTGAGAAGCATTTAGTGCGATAAATAATTCGCTGCAATTTTATATAATAAAACAATTAAAATGCAGAGAAGAATTTGAACTATTCTTCATTCCAGCATCATAAAAGCCTTGCCGCTTCAAGTTTCTATCACTGAAGATTTTACCTCAGATCATCAGTTCATCGTCATAAAGTTCCAAGCCAGATAACGATTCACAAATGACGTTGGAAAGCTCATTAGTTTCTTCAAGAGTTCTAGATCTTGATGTGGAACTGATATTGCGGATGGGCCAGTGCTCTGCCATTGCAAGTAGGTTTAATTGGTTCCAACACTTTTTCTTCTTCCAGGGGAATTTGTGAGTGAAACAAGTATATTTTGAAACACAAATTTTCCAATTACATTTCGCAAGAGTATGTTTTCCTAGTGTATGGACGGAAGTTACCAAATATCATAATTTCGAACTGTGGTAACTCTCTATAGTCATTTCTTGAATGGTAAACGGTCAGCTGACTAGTGAGGAAATTAGTGTTTTTTTTCGACAGTTTTTGTTTTTGATTTGGTTTATTTACGAACGCTCTTTAATATCTCAGGTCATCAGCGTCCCATTCAATTCAGGGAGTGAAACAACCAATAAATTTTGTTCAGATGCCTATTCTTTCAGATTTGAGATTCTTTTACATGCCGTAGACGGCTTTACTTCCCTTCCGAAGGAAGCCATACTTAGAATTTCTACGCCCGAAAAACAATCCATCGATTCTGGCCGGGATTGAACCCGCGAGCTGGGATTTAGGAGGCAAGTATGGTAACCACTACACCTCTAGGTATCAAAGAGGCTTTAAATGAACTTTAAAGCATTAATCACTTATAGCTTTTTGATAGTACAGTTCTGTTTTTTATACATCTCTGAAATGTAACTATAATAGTATTCTTTGAACTTTTAATTAATGAACCGAATATAGCTACCATTATGATATGATGTTTTCAGGCTGAACTTATCATACGATTGGTTACCCTTATTTTTAGCAGTGCACAACCACACTTTTATGTCTGGTGTTACTGTAATCAATGACATGAAAGTAACAGTAAGATTTCGGTCTTGCAGTGGGTCATGAACTGCTGTTGCCTGAGCAATTTCACTCTCTTGGGTATCTTGGGAAGTGCGGAGAGTTTTATTACGCCATTTTCAGACACCATAACAAGTCTCTCTCCTTTGACTCCTGAATGCACTCGCTCCGTCAGAGAAGGTAACATTTCGCCATCCTAGTGCATTTAAGGTAGCTTTTCTTGATTCCCTACTCCATGTTTTATGACGTTGGCCAACATTCATGATGGATTTTTTATTTATGGCCAATTTTCATGGACGTTTATCTAATGAAAACAGTTTCCAGAATGTAAGTAACATTTATGTCACTAGCTTTTCAGCGATTAAGTACAGATGAAAATGTCTGGTCTGGAACTACCTTGTTCAAGTAGAGATTTACTGAAATCTGAAATGCGACGAACTGCTCTCTTGCCCATTTCTGCTAATTCTACTACTGCTTTTATTTCTTCTTTTCAGCTTTTCCACATTCTTCAGATTTTCTTTAGGGTCATACTTTTTAATTATTGAAGTTAAAAAGATATATATATTTATATATTTTGTGGCAACATTTAAGCCAATTGCGCATCCCTAAATATTTATTAATGATGACGGGAAAATGTTGTTCCGATTTTAATGTAATGGAGCATTTTTAGGAGTGAGGACTTCACAGGTATAAATGGTTGGCACCTTAATGTAGTGGTCTGGTCCGTTTATATCATACTTTCAATTTATTCTATTATTTTTAATTAATTATTTATTTTATTCTGGTTTTGTAAACATGTGAACTATATCGCTTTAGTTAACTTTGATAATATTTTTAATTTTCCTTGCGAGATTGCCCTTGCTGCCCATTTTCCACCACTTACTTTGTTGTTTTGTTTCAACAATTTTCAGCTACTTTCTAACATTTACATTCATAAATTAAATGTTATGTTTGATCTCCTTTATTGCAAGGGCACACCAGTGTTTAAGACGTAATAAAGAATCAAACGAATTTATATGACATATGCCCTCGTTTCGCTACACAATCGGAGTTTATATTAGTAGTAATGGACGTTTTATTGTACAGTTTTGGAATACACTCAAATAAATACCTGTCGCATGGGCCTTACGGCCGTACATGCTAATGTCGTCCTTATAGCAATCAAAAGGGCCATACTCATACATACGAACATATATATATATATAAACATACATCCATACATATACATATATACATACACACATATCTACATACATACAAATCTACATGCATATATACAAATATACAGATACTTGGATACATTTAAAATTTCTATTAATAATTTAAATACAAATACATACACATGAATGAAACTTTTACTCACACCCCCTCCTCATTATGGCCATCATCCTCCGTTGTCGGGTCTTCTGTAGAAATATTCCCAAATTGTGTATCTCGCATGCACCAACACTTCCCGGCATATGTTCGAATTTCTATTGGAATTCAGAAATTGCGGTGATAAATGCTCATTTCTTGAAATCTCCGTTTCGCTGCATTCTGCCAAAATATGCCTCCAGGTATCGCTTTCTCCGCACAATAGGCAAATTGTTTCCCCGAAAGCATTAACTGATTTGCTTCTTTTCCAAGCCCCTAATCTGAACCATGCGAGACCACTTCTTTCTTCCCTGCCACAGATATCTAGATAATTCCCCCTCCTCGATATCGGATGTATTTGAGCCTGCAGGTTAAACGATATTTTTTCTGCGCATTGAGACAAAATATTTTGTCTATCTATATCTCGCAAACGTCTATTAACTATTATCCAACTATTTCGTGTAATTTTCTCTCCCCTTAACCAAATATACCCCAATCCAATTTTATCTAAACCTTTCCTTATTTTTGATGCCCATCCCGTATCCCACTCTTCCCTTATTTTATACACTTGTGGGAACCGGCAGATATTTAATAGGTACGACATTCCCTGTATAGTTCACCTGACGCCGGCAATCTATCTTCCTCGGTCGTACTTATTATACCTTTATTTCATTAGTATTTCTTTGGAAAGTGCATGTTATAATGTCTACTGTGTATCATTATATTGTGAAGTATGCTTAGAGCGAGATATAGGCACGCTATGTATATGGTATGATTATGTGCAAATAATTCGTGCAAGTAATGTAGGAGAGAATTTCATGGTAAACTTTCACAAGTAACACCTCCATCAGAAAGTGTAATTTTTAAATTGGTGAACAAAGTTCGACCCAAGGTGTTTTCAATGACAAGAAGCTGAGAGCAAAAACCGGGTTTTAATAGAGGAGAAGCTTGGTAAAATAAGCTTAATTATTTGAAACTTCCCCTCGAAAGTCTTAACAGGAATAGCCATTCAAGTTGGTGTATCTGTTAGCAGTGCGTATAAAGTCACTCAGCTGCAGCATGTTAATCCATATAAAATTAAGGTTGTACCTGAAGTAAACTCCGAGAGGTCTAAAAATCTTTTCTAAAGCATTCAGGCATGTCTCACAGGGCAGGAACTTTGAACATCTACTATAATGGTGAGTACAATAATTACTATTGACTACTACTAAATAACGAAAGAAACAAATAATGCACCCATGAGTTGCTACCACTCGACATGTTTTCCCTCGGTGACTCCCGTCGGCGAAATCAAATTCCGATTGCTTAGCGGAATGATGGTCCTGTTATTATAATCGTACTAACCAAAATATTTCCCTTTAGGAGCCAAGAAACTGTAATGCTTGTAATAAATGATACTAAACATTCAGCCTTCCTTAATAAGTTGAAGCTGTGTACGGCTGTAGATTAATTCAGAGGGCACAGGCAAGCGGGCGAACATTCAAAACTAGATCTCTTAAGTCGCCTGTCTTTCTAATGAGAGAAAAGGATAAGAGTATGAAGCGAGTACAACTGTGATATCCACATGGAGGACGAATTATTTTGTCTTGAAAACAAAGAAAATGGAATGGGAAAAGGAAAAGCATACACTCTTTTGCAAAATACGAGAACGAGTGAACCAGTATGAGATTGGAGGATGGAAAACAAAAAATATGGCGGACTATTCTGGCGAAAGAGTTTATTCATTTTGCGGGATGGAGAAAAACTGTTGGTGAGCTCTGGAAAAACGCCAATATGCAGAGTAGGTGGATGAGAAACTTGTTTAAAGGCACCCTTTTTAATTTGGTTACGCCATACGTTTCCTGCTAGCCCAGTGCTGTTTTGTTCTCCTGAAAACAAAACGCTGCCGTTATTGTTGAAAGCACACGTATTGTGTCCTGAAGAGTAGGATGTATGTCAGGATGCATTAATAGCAAACAAGGACAGCTTTCAGCTTCATCATATTTTTATGATGAAGCAGAAGTTTAAAGGAAAACTGTGTGATTAATGATATGATTTGGAACATTACCCGAACGTATGCTCAGCAGTAGATGTGTGATGCGATGGGTTGATGCGTTAAAAAAGCAACTAGTTGTATATCACAGTCTAGCAATATTATGTCCTTCCTTCCTTCTCTCTTGCTTTACTTCTTTTCTGCCTTATTTTCTCTTTCTGCCACTCTTTAGCTCTTTATTTCATTTTTATTATATTTTCTGTAACGCTTAGGCTTAATTAAAGAAGATATCAAAATTCTATTAGATTGGTTTGGTGAGGATAGAGGAAAAATTAAACTGCTTAAGTAGTATTCAACGTTGGTCCAATGGGGACGACTCCGGGAGGAAAGGATGAGGTGATGGAGACGCCAGGTAGCCAGGATGCAGAGACAGTGAAGCACGAAAGAGGACAGGATCCCTAACAATATTTCCAGTCACTGGCGTAGCCCCCTCCAAGGAGTTCGAGTCACTCAGGAGGGGAGCTTCGACACCAGACCCAAAGCAGAACTTTTTATTAAGCGCAAGCCACCGTCACAGTGCATAAAACATCAGCCTACCTCGTTTGACATTTTCTACCCATAACAGAACCAACGACATGAAATGAAGAGAAATGGAAGAGGGGAAGTTAGCGGGAAAGAAGGATCCGTTCCGGCATTCGCCAAAGCAGTTAGGGGAAACCACAAAAATATCCAAGGCTAAATTGAACCCGGAGCCTCCAGAGTGCGAGTTTCAGGAGTTTCCGTCTCGGCCAACCCGCTTGGTTATACTTCTATTAGAACATAAACTATACATTCCATTCCAGAAATAAATATATTAGTCTAGCAGAACTCTAAATTCTTGAAACTGAACAGCTTCCCTCATTTGTTGTAACATGTCGGCGCCTAATGGATAAATATATGCTGATGAAATAATAAAACTCCGTCACCAAAAATATAACACAGTTCTTTATTTTGAATCACACGTAATTAGAATTCAAATCACTTATATAAAAATAAGACATTGGATTAAGATAATCATCATATCATGTTATTAAACCGTTTCATAATAATAACAAACATTACCAATTTATCCGCTGATGAGCGCAGCTATACGATAGAGATTAAAACATATTATGTCTTGCAAAACTTAACAATCTCCAAATTTTCGATCGTGAAGTGTTGTTTTTCTGTCAATATAATTTTGAAATCTGGAGGAAAAGCTATACGCAAACAATGGGAAGCATGAGGGACTTCTTATATTGCTCCTATCACTTTCATCCATGGTTTAATTCACCCACCTCAGCAATGAAAAAACTAGATCATTTCTCCCTTATATCTACATCAATGTTCCTCCCACATTTTTCATTTTACTCTCGCTTCCTGTGCCACAAAGCTGTTGTTTGGGAGACTTTACTCTTTCTTTCAGTTTGATGGTGCTAAGTGGAAGAAATAAAAGATTGGCTTGGATGAATGCTATGTCGCGTGTTATCTTAAAAGTGCTCCAGAAGTTATTTCATGGACGTCACAATTCAACACTATTCGTTGATAGATCGTCAAGATGATCTTCAGATATTCAGCTCAGCATAGAGCCGCTTCTGTTCAGAATAATTGGTTGTGTTGGAAAAGGGTGTAATGGAAATTTCTCGGAACTCGGCTATTCATGACGAAACTTAAAATACTTTTCCCCGTAATATAAGCCATGAGAAACCTTCGAGAAACTCGGTGATCCTCATTGGACGTTATAAAGGCCCGGTGAAAAACGGTGGTCAGCATTGTATATATTAATGTTGGCTAGTAATAACTTCTGCTCCATGTGTATAGGTTTCTTGTAGACCGCATGATCCACTGCCACCCTCATTCTTATCAATAAGAATGTCGAGAAACGACATGCCACATCACTAACGACCATTTCGGTATATACAGACAAACTTTATTGGTTCAGCGAAATGTACACCGCAGACCCGCTTCGAAGGTCAATATCAGTCCTGCATTGTACACGATGATATAGCTTTGCTGGACCAATCTGAGAGCAAGCATATTTCAAGCCCAAAGTTATTAGTTCAAAGTTGCCATATAATATTTTCACTCCCAATCAACGGATCAAGGCCATCTACCGCGCTTCGTTTGCCACGTATGGTTACCCCACTTTACTACTGTTTCCTCTGAACAAGTCACAAGACAGCGAATATTGGCCAGCAGCTAGGGAGGGGAGGGAATGCATCCACATGATCAGCACTGACAGAAGGGAAGGAATACATGGAGACGAAGTTTCCATGAACTTGACCCACCTATTCTGATTGAAAACATTGTAGCGTAGCTGCAAGTATTCTGAAGATGTCTAAGTCATAAAAGGCAGCACATTTTTGTAAGATTCAACCTTAATATTCTAAAGTATGACCTTATTTTGCATTCATTAATACCGACAGCCTGTGTCAACCTGCATATATACAAAACCGATATACTTATGACTAGTTCATCTCTTTGGTGAAAGAACGTTTCATATAAGAAGTAGTTGAACTCACGAAAGTTTTACTTTCCTCTCTTATAGAAAATCAAAAACAACACATTTGTTTGCTTATATTCTTTAAGTATGTGCCTGGAGGTATTACAGAAGTAACAAAACTCGTTACCCTCCTCCATTTAAATATCCTTACTTTGCAGTGACAAATGTGAATTAAAATTAGGAAATATCATCAGGAATATTAATGGAGTAATGGTATACTCTGCTGGCTTAGAATGGTGGTTGTTACTGATATTACCACTAAACCGAAACGATCTATCCTAGCTCATATTTGTTGGTTTCCAAATGACCATAGCTCAGCAGTGGCAGCTATTTAAAGCTACAGCTGGGCATTGGGGGCACTTTATAAGGAAGACATCAGCTCAATAATCTGATGAACATTTGCAACAAAGCGACGTAGGCGTTTACTGATTACTCATCTCGGTTATGAAATGAAGCTTAGATACTGGTAGTTATTCCACTCTATACTTCATGAATGCACCACTGTTTTTATCTGCACTATTGAGGAAAGGGTTGCTGTATTTAGTTAATCACACATGCATACCTTCTATGGTAGACATACCGTACTTTGTTTAGACCTTTTAATGAATGTGCTCTAAAGAGAAGCATTGACGAAAAATATTAGACTCATCACAAGTAAAATACTCAAATATAAGCCAGTTAATGGGTTTTCTCTGAAGATGTAAATTACGCTCATGTGTTTGCGAAATCGGTTTTTATATTGAAGACGGTTTAAACGAATAAAAACAACACTGGATCCAGATGTTACCTCACACAAGATCCAGCTTATATGAATTTTTAGATAGATGTAATGGCGAAAGTAGTTTTGACTGTATTTGTCGCCCTTGCAGTATTATGCAGTTGTATCTGAAGATAATAGCCACCAATACTAAAGCGTTTAAGATTTAAGTTTGAGCAACGTAATGCTTATGCAGTCGGCAGCTCTCATCCAACGTTAAGAGCTTAAAACTTATAGATCGATAATCAGTTAGGAATCGCGCTTCTTGTCTGACTTGGAATTTTTAATTTTAAACCCATTCCAGGTGCTTCTAGAAACTTCCAGTTAATTAATTAAGGAAGTGCTATTAAGTGAAACATTACGGAATAATGATCCAGAATATTCCATAGCAGTACAAAAAGATGCTTCCTGCCGTTGGGAAAGTTAAAGGTACAAGGTATTTAGTGTAACAAAATACGTTAATGTGGCCCAACTCCATGCAAAGGCTAGAGGCAATATATAGGTAGCAAGGAGATAAAGCGAAAAGTTTCCGAACCTATGCCTGCCCAGTCTAAAAATATTCCGTCGTGCTGTTTTCAAGTCAGTTGACCGGGAGCGTGATTTATCTCGTCAGCGAACAAGACCATTGGTGGGGATTCATGAAGATGGCGTTTTCAAAATCTTTTGTGATAATTCCCATCATATCATCAGAGTTATTACAGAAGACTATTTCCAAGGCGACTGTTCATTTTCATTTTATTCTTAAAGCACTCCGTTAACACATTTATCGGATGGTGCTCGTGCAAGAACTTCATGGGGACGAATGTGGAAGAAGAGTTCGTTAATGCAAAGTGGTGAAGATCCTAAGATGTTTTCTATGGAATGTTTCTTCTTCAATTATAGCAACGCCAATATGCGGTAGTGGCTCAGTGTAGTGGCCATACATTATCGTGCTGCAACATCCGCCTGTTGCACGGAAATGTGGCCTTTTGCATGTTATGTGGCTTTGCAGAGATGTCTCATTGTGTGTACAGGTACGACATGCTGGCAAACCATTCCTTGAAAATTGAAAAATGAAATGATCATAACTTTTCCAACATAAGCAACTACCAATCTTCTCTTGGTGTTAGTGATGATGGAGTTTTCCACACAGAGTTTTGTTGTTTGCTCTCAGGATCGAAATGATGTAGCCAAGTTTCATCAGCAGCGAATACTTTTGAAAGAAAGCCCCGCATCTTACTGTAACTGCATGTGAACTGCATGGTGGCATTATAAATCGTCAAAATTATTATATTTTCTCGTTACTATTTATTACCATAGTTTAAAAGGCAAACAAATGAAATTTAAAGAGAACACTGCCGTATTATCTAAATTCATTAATTGGGAGATGCAATTAAAGTTGAATCACTTTAAATTTAATACACCATTTCTCTAAATAATTAACTAATAGGAAATGAAAGAAATAATTTTAGCTAATAAATTATAAAAACAATGAAAATGTTCCCTTCATGTTTAAGTTAGTTTATAGATACCTGATTCACATCTTTGAACAGTTGACAAACCTCTAAACCATAAATGGCCCTGGGAAGAATCTGCCTCCAACCGTTCAGTTTCACGTCCAATGGAGGAAGAAAGAGACGAAGTGAAATACTTAACTTTTAAAAGATGCTAATGCGTCATCTTCTCACACATGCGTGTAGCGTCACTTTTCAATTATTAAAATGAAAAAAAGTTAAAAAAGTTAAATTATAATATTTTGATAACATTAAAGAAAAGTTTAATATTGGAATGATATTTTGATTTAGTTAAAAGTTTTGTGTCATTAAATAAATTTTTGTGGGGTAAGTTTTGTTAATATGGTAGTTTTTCTTAATTAAAAATAATATTTGCGCACTTTAGTTTTATATATATATATATATATATATATATAAAAATAATATTTGCGCACTTTAGTTTTATATATATATATATATATAATATTTAATATAACTTGCACTTCACCAAAAGTTCGTGGTAACTTTATTGTTTTGTTAAACCACTTTCACTACCTTTGCAATTCAATGTAGATGTTGATTTGATTATTCTTATTATTCTTGTTGAAGATGAGTAGGAAGGGCCCTACCCTACTGTCAGTTGTACTAATACGCTGGAATCGTATTATTTGTAATTATAATTGTAATTGTAATAATACGCTGGAATCTCAGGTATTTGTTAATATAAGTACCCGACGAAGGGCTAATGTTGCCCGTTTGGTGGTGCAGAGTAATGTGCGTTTAATACAAAAGCCAAACAGATACTCTCTTTTTATTAACTGGTGTTATTAATGATGGACACTGCTGCTAAATCTGGTTTAATCTACTAGAACATAAGTCATTCAAATATAAGAATTCTATTCTAAGGTTATTAACATTGTTTCGTTTTCTTTCGAATATATCACAGAGAAAGAGAGGGAAGAAAATCATAGGAAAAGTATACAGTTTTATAACATACAATGTTAAAATCATGCGATACAAATAAAAATATATATTTTAATTTTATAACATAAAATTGGTAATCACAATATAAAATGCTAATCACACGATTAACATATACACAAACATATGCATATTTCTATAATTACAAGGCAGTATTAACTGCAATACTCTACTGTTATTAGCAAATCAAATAAACTAGTGGTACTTATTGTACTTCAAGCACTACAATTACTTCCATACTAAAATAGTACATGATTATATATATCCCTCTTTTACGGTAGGTGCTTTATTTGATGTTTGTGACTAGCTGAAATAAATGAAATATTAATTCAACAGAACAACATTATGATGACATAATGCCACTATTTAATTTGGTAAAGTAGATGCATTTTTTATTTAGAATTCTTGTATAAAAATTAATTTAAAAATGGATCTTAATGGACATTTCTGCAAACTGGCTGCTGATTTGGACAAAGAGGGTACGCAGGTCGTAGCATAGTTTCAGTTGACTCTCAACTTAACAAAGGCGCGTTGTTTGCCGCATTGCGCAATTTAATCTATTGTTTCGAATGTTTTCCCTTCCTGGCTGTAAGGTTACATTTGCCAAAAGCTTATTAAGAGAAATTCAACAATTCAGTGCTCTTAGCCCATCCATTTTTTTTGTTTGTTTTGTTCTATTTTCAATTTCCTGAATGTGCCATTCTATTTAATTGCCAGTTGTGAAACACAGAACACGTAAGACAGTTATAAAGCTGTTTTACGCATAACAAGTAGTTCTGCGGTTGTGAAGCTTTGGCATTTTCGTCCCCACGGAGATCTACAAGTAATATTAAAAGTGAACGAAGGACAAGGGAATGGAAATGCGTTATTACATCTTGAATGAAATACCGGCACTTTTCTGTTAACGCATCGAACGGAAAATATAGTGAAGCCGCCACGGGCTGTCATCAACTACATAATTTGGTAAGTTACGACTCTTTCCATCGAGTTACTTAAAACTTTACCCCTGGTCAGGCTTAAATATCGTGAAAATTTTTGGTTTTCGAATAAATGTTAGTTCTAAGATAGGAAAGGACAAACCCTATTCTACGTTGCTTTTACAGTTCCTCCATTATAGTCTGTATGCAGGTGGCGTGATGTAATCAGATACGTAATTTTCTACGTGCTTTCTTATTGGCTTAGGCTTTATTCTTCTTGCTAGTTCAGCTTCAACAAAGACTGCCAATGTTTTGTGCTTGTTTGAAAGGAAATTACAGTTGCAATGGAAAGGGAGAATAAACTAGGATGAAACAGGAAGAGTAATAACACAAATATGTTTTTTCCGTTCCAATTTTTTCCGATTGTATACATCTATGTATTAGCTCTGATATTGCTTATTTATTGCTCTTTATTCAGGCTTAAATTCCCAATGCCCCCGGATTATGCGTAACAATTTTAAAACGAAGAAATATCTCATCCTAGCTCACCATGTTCCTGTGTATTACGGATGATGATCTACGGTGTAAAAAGTATTAATGCTAATGTATTTCACGAACGCTAAAATAATTATGTTTGTTATATTTTGTTAAGTCTTGTTTAAAAAAAGGTGAAAAAAACAGCCTTGAACAATTACAAACCAGTTTCTCTACTATCTGGAGTCAGCAAAGTTATCGAAAAGATGCTCTACATTACACTATTAAAATTAATAGAATGTAAAAAGCTAATCACTTACAACCAACATGGCTTCAGAAAAAAGAAATCAACAGAAACTGCATTGTTCCACTTTCTTAACCATACCCTAAATGCTCTAGACCATAAAAAGAATACATCATGTATATTTTTGACCCATCTAAAGCCTTTGACATATTGATCCATCAAAAAATCATCACAAAACTAGAAATCTCAGGTATACGAGGGCATGCTCTAAACTAGATCAAATCATACCTAAACCAGAGAGCACAAATAATAGAAATAAAGCATGCGAGGCATGGTGAAATAAAATACCACCATTCAACAAAAGGGAGTATCAATGCTGGTGTACCACAGGGATCGATACTAGGACCAATTCTCTTTCTCTTATTTGTAAACGACCTAACATTTATGATATCTCAAATAACAACAATTTAGTTTGCCGATGACCCAACCATTTTAGCAGAGAGTTCAGGGAAAGAAACTCAAACATTTCTCATAGATAAAAACATACACCACGAAGCATCTAAGTGAATTGACGGAATAATCTAATAGTTAATACAGAAATCAAAAATCCATTTTCAACTCAAACAAAATAGTTTTAAAGAACCAATTATTGCTTTTAAAAATAAAAATATTCTCAGCATTAATAGTATAAAACTATTGGGCATTATAGTTGAAAGCAATCTAAAATGTGCTGTACATGTACATTTTTATTTATTTAGTTTATTTACGGACGCTCTTTAACATCTCAGGTCATCAGCGTCCCATTCAATTCAGGGCGTGAAACGGCCGACAAATTTTGCCTGTTTTTTCAAGCTTGAGGTTCTTTAATGTGCCATAAATGTACGACACGGGACCCACGACTTTACTTCCCTTCCGAAGGAAGCCATACTTAGGATTTTTACGCCCGAAAAAAGCCATCCGTTCTGGCCGGTATGTACATGTACAGCACTTGATTAAAAAGTTAAATGTTAATTGTTTCAACTTTAGACAACTTGACAAAATGTAAATAAGCAACTCTTAGAATAGCATGTGCAAATCACATACAAGCACTTCCTGCAATCCAATATTTAAAAACCTTCAATTCTTCCTCTTGGTTGTATATATACGAGACATTAAGGCTATTAAAACGATCCCTCAAACAATTTAAAAGCAAATGACACAAGAGAGAAAACAGACACACATATCACCAGAACCAACACAACAGTGCAACGCATATGGGCATCAAATTATACATAAATTAACAAATATGTAAAAACAATAGACAAGAAAACAACATTTGAAATAACACTTATGTCTTTTATGCCCTTACCTGCTTCAACATTGTAGACGAATATTTGAAGCATTAACGAGTTGCACAATATGCACATATTTGTGTAACCAATGATTTACAGTATCAATAAGGTAGCCATCTATCATTTTTCTTTCCCAAACTTATAAGGAATCGTTAATAGTGTTCTCACATATTTTCCATAAACTGATTCAATATCATCAATATCTTGAATAAAAGACTTGCCCATTATGTTTTTACTTTTCTTAAAATATTTAATTTTATAATCACCACCAGTATTAATAAGTTTAAAATTTCCCTGACGTAGAGTTTGGAGATTTTTCCTGAAACTTCTACCAGAACAAAATCACCTTCTTGTGGTTTTCTAACAAGATGGTGATACACATTTTGGAGTTGCATTTCTTCATCATTGATGAACTACATGAATAAGAGAACATTATTTCATTTCGCAGAGTTTTATTATTGATAAATGAGTTTTATAACTGTCTTTGATTTGTTCTACCTGCACGAACAAACTTTTCTTGCAGTTTATTCTGTTTGTTATACAAGATCAAGTTTGTTAAATCTGGAGTGTCAGTTGAAATAAAGGATACTGCCTTTTTCATCCCAGAACCATACTTATTCCTCTCCCCTGTTTTTCAATAACTGCTTACATGTTCTGGGCTAATGTAACTGTGTTTACTTCTGCAGATGGAACTCCTTCGCCAGTTGTTTCTAATAAATTGTTATGGTTCCTAATTCCGTTTGGTTTTCATCTTCAGAGTAATCTTCTCTATCAGTCACAGCATTTATAAGAAAACCTTGTTCTAAAACAAATGTCAAAGACCAAAACAATATGTGTACTGTTGTCATTCCTCTTTCATGAGCCTGACCAATGAAACTTATATCATATAATAAAACAGTTTTTCCATTATTCTTATTTTCCAAGAATTAACCGCAGTGTTGAAATATGATTTGAAAACCACAAACTTATGGTTTCTTCAGTGAGGAAGAATCATTAAAATAGTTACACCATATTTTTTGAAGAAATACTCTCGTGGTTATACATAATTAAGAGAGATTGGTTTTTTTTTTTTTTTTTTTGTAAGGAATAGGAACACTTAACAAAATATTGCATTACCTTTACAAACAATTCACTATCCGGTATCCTTCCGTGGCTTGCAGTGAGATGTCCTTCTCTACAAGCTTCCGAGCAGTCCTCATTTCTTCTTTAAACCGATCACTGGCTATCTTCCTCTCTTTCTAGCGTGCCATAGCTAAAATAAAGTTGACAAAAAATAATTACTATAACATATTTAGATGTTTTCTAATTAAAACTACACTTAAAGTGAAAATCAATTACTAAACTGACAAGTATGGGGCACAATGAGTTTGGTTTCATTGTACCTATCCTACTGTGTTTCACTGTAACCTCATGCTTCAACATAAAGTCTATTGTGTTTACCACAAACATACAATACTGAACACGCTACCAATTCACACAAATACTGTGTAATATTCTAGATATTAATTGTATATTATTTACGAAAGAATTTTAATTTTAATATAATTTTAATATAATTTAATATAATAATAATAATTAGCACATTCAAAAATGTTATATTTGTTACCGCAGAACAATGAGGTTGAATATTTCGCAAATAATTAGCTTTCTCCAAATACTACTGACATAAAAATGGCTAGTGTACCAATAAATTTCTCTCTCATAAGAACTTAATGAAATAAAATTTCTTCCTCTGATCTCTGGCCCACTCTCCCGTACTTAATTTCAGTTCTCGGAAACGTTGGAGATGTTATTGTAAGGGAAGATTTTAAGAAATTGTAATCCATAAAGAGAATTGGTATAAAACCAATACCTTGTGTTTCGTAATATTTCCCAGATGTATTAACACTGGCATTGGGAACTGGGTTATGTGAAATTCTGAACTTTCTTGCAAATATGGCTAAGTGGTTATGTTAAGTGTTAGTTTTAACTACAAGCATTGCTATTATGAATGTACACGTAATTTATTAATGTTATGTCTGAGTAGTAACTACTTTTTGTCAGTCATACAAGCAGCGGGGAGTTTTTCGAAGCAATTTTCCTTTTGGCGGGTTAACAGAAAAGCACCGATATATTGATGTGCAATTAAATAAATAAATAATGAGTTTTATTAGGTAGTCTTGATAATGGCGTTGAAGCTAGTGATCCAAATCCGGTTTAACTTCAGCGACTCATATGCATTACCAAGCACCTTTAAGATGATGTTAGTAACACTAATGGCGGCAGCAACAAAACGCATTGTTTCCTCAGTCAACATGCTGAACAGTTATTGTTATTTTTTATCCCTTAGATATAGATCTAATGTAATTTATTCTTCCTAATAAACAAAAACAACTTTGCTGAAGTTTCAAATAATTGCCTTACCATACTAATTGTAGAAACAAATGTAGGCACTAATATCGCTATTTATACCATGAACAAACATTTTATGAATGTACTGAATATAGAAACACTGCAATTAATATTAATATTTAATATTGCACATTTGGCAAAGTTCTACTAATAAATAAAGAAATTATATTTTATTTTTTTGTGTTAATGTATATCCATACGCGTGTGCTAATGAACTGCACCGCAAACATTTATCATACAGGAATTTTAGACAAACAATTTTTGATAGGGGATCCATGATCACGAAAGAGAAATAACGTAATAAAGAAGTTGAAATTCTATGAAAATAAGTTGACGTTAAGGTGAAATGGTATAAAACTTTTCCCTAAAAGTCTTTAAACTTGCTTCGCGAGCAAAAACACCCGATTTTCAATTGTTACTCGTCAGTGTTTTCAGGATTTATTTTTATAACTAACTCTCAAATCTCCGAATGACAGCATGTCATTATATCACTTTTAACTGATTTATCCTGTTTTGTAGCTTAAGCCTAGAGGAAAATAACATCAGACTTTGTGTGCAATGGATAAGACGAGATTGTGGTTTCAAAAATGATAGGTTTGAGTGCTAGGGAGTTGGCTATTTATTGTATATTTAATGATGAAGTGTGCTCATACATAAGATATAAAAGCAAGAATGAACTTGATATTAATGATTCGCTTTTATTTTATCATACCGACTGCGTAAAAAAGACAAACTTCACAACTTTCGTTCATTATTGTATCATTTCAAATTAAAGTTTCATTAGTCCGTAGTGTACTGCCCTTTACAAACTTAATGTCGTAACTTTGAAATCCAAGCAAACAGATTAGACATTCACTATCTTAAATAGATTGTCTACATTTCTGTACAATTAGTTAAATTATTGTGATGTTCATTAAACTCTGTATAGATGATGTTTAGGGTATGAGACGAGACTACTGGAGGAATGTAATTGTTCAACTTTTACTATTAAGACTTACCATTTGCCGACGAAGAGGTGTTAATAAATAACAATGAAAATGAATTACAAATAGGAAAGCTACGTGAAAAATAATATTTTGAAATGTTTATATAAAACAAAAACGATGGTTTGGATAGAAGGGTAATTTTGAAACGATTTTTTTCAATAAATTATTTTATAGAGCAGTTTACAAGTTTTAAATATCTAGGAAGCAAGGTAATATATAAATGAAAGTGTAAACAAACTTCTAACGTTTCACCAGAGAGTGACACAATAAAGAGAACAATGAAGCGTAAAACTAAGGAAATAAGCTCAAATATTTTCTGCTAGTAACAACAGCATCAATCGTGTTATACAGGCTTTACGCTCATCATTTAAAAATAGATAACTTTATTGCAATGATTTGCATCTTACAAGATACAGAATCTCTCAAAATTTATACAACAGGTTTGAAGGACTTGTGCATGCTTGCTCATGTACATGTGACGTGAGGTAAGCCTGGCTCATGTAAACAGTAGAGCAACAGATATGTCACGGTAAGCATGTGAACGGCACAGCTAAAGTTCAGTGCGTGTTATGGTTAGTAGTACAACTCAATTAGACGAGTACAACTTGAGTGGAGTCCAGATGTCTGCATGGCGATTGGAGGCACACACATCGAGCTGCATTGACTAATGTCCTAAAACTTGGAGAATTTCTACATCAAGATGTGTAAAATGCATGTTAATATACCAGTACTCACACTTAACTCTTATCACTTTTTTCTCGTTACCTATAAGTGCAATATTCTGTATGTACCACAGACTTGGAGCATATAGCCAGTGATACCATAATAGATCGCGGGTTTGATCCCGGCCAGGACCATTGGATTTTTTCGGGCGTAAAAATCCTAAGTAAGGCTTCCTTCGGAAGGGAAGTAAAACCGTGGGTCACGTGTCGTAACTTTACGGCATGACAAAGAACCTCAAGCCTGAAAGAAGAGGCCTCTGAGCAAAATTTGTCGGCCGTTTCACGCCCTGATTTGAATGGGAAGCTGGTGACCTGAGATGTTAAAGAGCGCCAGTAAATAAACCAAATCATTGATACATAAAGAAATATTGCTAGCTACCAAAATTCTACAAACTAGTAGTAGTGGCGGTGCAGCAGTAGTAGCAGTAGTACTAGTGGTAGTGGTAGTGGTAGTATATATTTATTTCTCATTCTTTAAAAACATTTTGTAGAACCTCGTTCACATGTACCTTTTGGCCGTACATACTATTCATTACACAGATGCTTATAGAGAAAAAAATTAGCCATCCAAATGCAATATATTCACATTTAATCACACAAACACATAAATATATATCATACACACTTGCTTGCTCATGCACACACCTTCAGACTCAAAGTGCCGTTATACTCCAGCAAAGCACTCCTAATTCCATATATCTTCCTTAGAAAAGTACTAAGTTTAGGTCCGTTGTCTTCTTGTACTAACAGATCCCAACATGCTAACCTATCCCTTTTCGACTTAACAAGCTTAACTCCCAGCGCAGTCAACGTTCACTGCTCGGTAGCTGGGCAGCCCATTAGAGCTTCCAGTTTTCCTTCTTTCCACAAAAAACACATATTTTCTGCCCAGCCTCATTTATTTTTAGAGGACTTCCATGCCCCCAATCTAATCCACTTTAGATCCCATCTTTTTGAGAACCATGGAATATATATATATATATATATATATATATATATATATAATTAGTGTAATTATATACAAAATATATTTTTATAAATCTAATTCATCCATGGCACACGGGTTCTGGGACTATACGTGCTTTCCCAAAACACTACAAAATACATGAAATTGCACAGACAAATATTCAATTGTTAAGAGGCAAATAATATATATAGTTAAATAAACAAACAAATAAACAAAAATGGGATAAAGCAATATATATATATATATATATATATATATAAGTTTTCAAATACCTAAATAAAATAAACTGAAGAGAAAACAATACAAAAGTAAATAGCTCAGTACTATACATTCATTGAGTTATATATATATATATACATACATTTCTCTGCCCCATGTGATGTTGAGCTTGTTTCCTAAACTAAGTAGCATTTTCTCTCTGTATTCTGCCTCTATTCTGCTGTTATTTTCCCAAAGCTTGTTTTGTATCTTACTCGAAACATAATTACTATTCCTTGTTCTCTTCTCTCAATCTCATCCCATCGCAATGCTCTCTGAACTTCTTTTAAATTTTGCTACCTAGTATCTTGGACCCAATTACGAATCTGCTGTTGGTAGCATAAAGCCCTTAAAGTTGTGCGGTCGTCTTTTATTATGCGAAACCAGCAGTTCATTATTATAATTTCATCATGGATAGTGTCTTCATAGCGTACCAATTCCCACAAAACCCTACATTCTACAAAGTAATAACACTAATTACATCACTCATAATTTGTAACTGGTAAATATTTCTGTTGCGCAATACTCTGAAGTAAAACTTTCATCATTGTAAAGTTCTAGTAATAAGGGCAACTTTTACGTATTAATATTGAAAAACAATTATTTACCCTATTAGTTTTTGTAATAGCTAATATTTTATCTACCAGATTCACTACATTCATTATTTTAAACTATTAATAACGTTAATGTGCCTGGGAATGACTATCTTATTTTGATTCTTATAAAGAAGTCCTACTCCTATAAGACAAATATGATACAAACATCGAGTGATCTTTGAATTGCAGTATGATTCAATGTTCTATGAATTTGAGTTGTAAATTCAACATGCATGAAGAAATGAAGATGTTCTTACTCTTACCAGGGGCAGCTATGTATTATACTTAAGCGTGTGCGGTCGACGACCAATGCATAAAACATATTTGTGAAAAAAAAAAATTAAACATATACATTTTTATATCAATAAAGATACACCTAATACCAAAACCACCACCACCACCACTACTACTACTACTGCTGCTACTACTACTACTACTACTACTACTACTACTACTACTACTACTACTACTACTACTACTACTACTACTACTACTACTGCTACTACTACTACTGCTACTACTACTACTACTACTACTACTACTACTACTACTACTACTACTACTACTGCTACTACTACTACTACTGCTACTACTACTACTGCTACTACTACTACTACTACTACTACTACTACTACTACTACTACTTCTACTACTACTACTACTACTAATACTACTACTACTACTACTACTACTACTACTTCTACTACTACTACTACTACTACTTCTACTACTACTACTACTACTACTACTACTACTACTTCTACTACTACTACTACTACTACTTCTACTTCTACTACTACTACTACTACTACTTCTACTACTACTACTACTACTACTACTACTACTACTTCTACTACTACTACTACTACTACTTCTACTACTACTACTACTGCTACTACTACTACTGCTACTACTACTACTACTACTACTACTACTACTACTACTTCTACTACTACTACTACTACTACTACTACTTCTACTACTACTACTACTACTACTACTACTACTTCTACTACTACTACTACTACTACTACTACTTCTACTACTACTACTACTACTACTACTTCTACTACTACTACTACTTCTACTACTACTACTACTACTACTACTACTACTACTTCTACTACTACTACTACTACTACTTCTACTACTACTACTACTACTACTTCTACTACTACTACTACTACTACTACTACTTCTACTACTACTACTACTACTACTACTACTACTACTTCTACTACTACTACTACTACTACTACTACTTCTACTACTACTACTACTACTACTACTACTTCTACTACTACTACTACTACTAATACTACTACTGCTACTACTACTACTACTACTCTACTACTACTACTACTACTACTACTACTACTCTACTACTTCTACTACTACTACTACTGCTGCTGCTGCTATTACTATTACTACTGCTGCTGCTATTACTACTACCACTACTGCTACTACTACTACTACTACTACTACTACTACTACTACTACTACTACTACTCTACTACTACTGCTGCTGCTGCTGCTGCTACTTCTTTTTGTTGATTTAGTTTATTTATGGACGCTTTTTAATATCTCAGGTCATCAGCGTCCCATTCAATTCAGGGCGTGAAACGGCCAAAAATTTTTGCTGAGACCTCTTCTTTCAGTCTTGGGGTTCTTTTTCGTACCGTAAATGTACGACACGTGACCCACATCTTAATTTCACTTCAAAAGGAAGCCATACTTTGGATTTTTACGCCCCGAAAAAATCCAACGTTTCTAGCCGGGTTTGAACCCGCGATCTTGTTTTAGGTACTACTACTACTACTACTACTACTACTACTACTACTACTACTACTACTACTACTACTACTACTACTGCTGCTGCTGCTGCTGCTGCTGCTGCTGCTGCTCTTAAAATATTGCTTTTCATTCGTTTATTATACCGGCTATTATTTATATCTTGGTATTTATTTTAGCCAGAACACACAAGTTCGGCTTTCCATTTTTATAGCAGTTTCTCTATTTAGCAGGTAAATGATTTAAAACTGATTACAATTACGTACACTGCTGATCAGATTATGCTTTAAAATTTTCTGAACACATGATGCAAGGAGCCTCTGAACAGAAAATTTAGATTAAAATAGAATAAAGATTTATGTCATTGTCACTATCAATAATAATAACAATAAAATAATAATAATATAATGTAACTGAAATTATTATGAATAGTAATTTGTAAGTTTTATTTATTAATATTAGTAAACTTATGCAACATAACCCTGGTTACCAAATTAAAATTGGAAATATAAGAAGTGAGTGAAGTGTACTATAACTGGAAAAAAGGATTGGGTAATATGGAGAACAAGGGGCTAATGCGACCGAATCCCAAGAAAAATTGTGGACTGTAAATCAAATGTTACAAGAGATCTAGGAAGCCCAAGAAAACGCTGAATGAATTTCAATGTAAAACCAAAATCAGCTTGAGGTTTATTTCTTGGACTAAAAAGAAAAAAAAAAGTGATATTGCTAATGTCATTCACTACCATTTGAACTTTCAAGCTCCCATATATCACAATCATCTGTGAGTGCTTATGAAAGTCAAACATTCTGTTACATAAATCTTAAAGGCTCGTAAGATTCAGATCAACTCATATACATGCATAATGGGTCAATGTCGGTAGACTGTAATATTTTGGGCTCTTGTAGAATAGAGCATTCTTCTTTCGTAATCACCGGTATATCCATTGTGAAAATCTAAGGAACTGTCAGACATGAGTAAAAGTATGTATAGCCGAAATACATCAATCTCCAAAGTAAATATTTATTAAATATGAAGCGGTTTAGTATGGTAGCCCCATAATGGGCGCCAAATTATGAACCTACTTAGTAGGCTCCGACTATGTGCCCCAGGTTGGACAGCACTTTTGAACCGATTTATTGTCGATATCAAGTGGCCTTACTTGGTGATGCCAATTTTGAAGTTGTTTGATAGATTGATTATTTGTCGTTTTGGGGTGGTTTGGTCGCTTCGGTGGTGTTGCCTACGCCTCAATGACAACAATTTCTCAGGGTGAATAATGCTATTTTTGTTGATTAGTACTCAACGGGACTAGGAGAAGATTTCATTAGTGTAAATAAGCACCCAATGCGACACAATAACAATATATTTTATATACGCATCTTAATATGTCCAAAATCTTTGCGTCCTCTGGTGTTTTGCGTACGATAAACTTAGCTACGCCGACACAAACTTAGTTACCGTGTGTGAAACTTACAGATGAATAAAAACTGCTTGTAGAACTAAACTGAGTAATGCGTACTGAGAATTGAGGAATTGCTTATCTCTAGCCTTGAGTAGATCATATAACTGCGTGCCTCAGCAACGTCGAGCTTACAACTGCTGAACTGCCTAACTGAGTCGAACTGAAAGAGGAAATACGTCTCGTGGCGTGTAGAACTTAGGACTGACTGTATCTCGCCGCGTGTAAAACTTCAAATTAAGTGCCTTATAAACGTCCAACTTCTGCTGAACTGCCTTACTGAGTCGAACTGAGTGCGTTTCGCCATGTGTAAAATTTAATAATGCTTATCTTGCCGCGTGTTGAACCTGTAACTGAATATTGCGTACTGTGAACTGCATGAGGAAATGCGAGTATATTGCAGCGTGTAGATCTTATAACTACGTACCTCAGCAAGATCAAAACTACAACTGTCTACTACGTATTCACGCTGATGACCTGAGATGTTAAAGAGCATCCGTAAATAAACAAACTACTGCGTATAGCTTATAACTGGCTCTCGTGGCGTGTAAAACTTAGGACTGCATGCCCAGCCAAGCAACCGTCTCCTATTCAAATCAAATAAGTAATCGTTGACTTAACGATGCCAACGGAGTCACAAAGGTATGTGCAATCTTCGCGCCTATCGTTCAAACACACATTTTCCCGTTGACTGGTTTAGGTTTACCTGTCACGCGTGCCATTAGCTATTTTTTGAAAGTTTAAAACATTTTGTTGGCATTGGCCCTTTTAAAGGGTTAACAGTACAACGCCTGTCTGGTTCAGAGACCTTAACGAGTTTAAAAGACCTTCAGGTTTATTAACCTTGACACGATTTATTAACTTTTTAGAAAGAAAGGGGATTTCCACGCGACTCTCGGTTGACTTCCTCTGAATAGTGATTTTATGATTCTTTTGTTGACTTCAAGGTTTCCGTGACAAAACACCAAGGAGCTTTCTCCTCTGTACAATTCATATATTGAAGTTAAATCTTATGATACACATACAGATATAGTATTTATATTACTAATTACATCGGCAAAATATGATGATTGGGCTTACATAAATATACACTATAATTATATTTCAGTGAGGAGGGAACGACGGAACCATTATAAGAATAAAGAGTTTTGAATTTGGTGTTGTGTGGTTTCTAAATACATTTTTTCCAAAAGCAATATGCACATTCTGCCATGATACCTACTTTGAAAAATAAAAGATGTTGTGAGTGTAATTAATTTTACACTTTTCATATATTATGATATTTGGTTGCTTATTGCAAAGAGCACCAAGAAGGAACAGAGGCTCCTAAATTATATGTATTGTTTAAATTTTCAAGCTTGAAACTCAAGAAGAAACACAGACATTATTTTACTTAATACTCCAGATACTTGGTATAAAGTCTTTTGTATTTTAACATCCCAGTAATGTTTACTGTTTATCAGTTTGTCTCTGATGTTGTTAGTAGCACTGAATCTTTTCACGTGCTCCCAGTCCATTTTGGATCCTTTTTCTGTGCACATGATGCACATAGGAGACGGCAGAAAGTTTAGTTTGTGGAGGTGAGCCGCGAGGCAGTTATGGCCAGTGGTTATCCGCACAACTGTGACCGTATTTCTTCTCGTTATTAGGTGTTTCTCTATCAGAAGACCGGGCTATTTTTTATTTTCACCTTTTAGTCGGAACGCTTCATAAATTTCCTCTTTGAATAGAACTGTTGATAAATAATGTAGCAGAATGGAAGAAGAAAAACGCGTGGAAACTATTGTTATAATTTTAGTTCCCTTTTTGCTAGACAGTCAGCTGTTTCGCTCCCACTAATACGGCGATGGAAGGAACTCACTGATATCATATTTACTTAAGAGATTCCATAGAGAATCAGCAACCCTGGCTGATATGTAATACCAACTGATGACAATACTTGTGATGCTGAATTTGAACCACTAAGCATCATTGCGTTACGGAAACTCTTCTGCGAATTGTTAGTTATTTCAAAACTGTGTTGAGGGTTTCCAACTCTCCATCGAAATTGTTTGTAAAGGTCCAAGACTGAGGTAGAAGTTGAATAAACTGCAGTGAATTTCCTTGCCGGTGATGTCATTCTTGTTAATCCTAGACCCATCAGTATAAATATATAACCATTTTTATTTGGATAAGGGAACTTTATGGATTCTGTAGCCAAGCTTTAAGTAGTTATTGCCTTTAACAACATTCTCCAGTAATTCCAGATTACATTTCACCTCTACAAAATTCAACGGTGATAGAGGATGTAGCAGTTTTTCAGATGTAGAGTAAGGAATGAGCTACTCTCTTTTTATATGACATGTTGTTAAAAGTCTTTTTGAGTTTTTAGTTGTTTACGCAGACATCGTTACACAAGGGATAAAAATAACTTAGACACTTTGGAACACCGAGGTCCATCGAAAGCATTTATACATTTTTGTTATACTTTTAATTCTTTGCAGCTGTCAGCATAGAGCACTAATCCTTAACGGCACGTGTTAGCTAAGGTATTCTAATGCCCGAAAGTTTTTCTAGGTATAGTGTAGGAAACAAGGAGAATGCACGTGGAAAATGTTGGTTGCAAAAAAGTCAGTTGTTTGTTTTCTATCGCTAGCATTACACTGTGACGGCTTTACGGAATGCTTCCTAGTTGGGCAACCTGCACTTCGTTAAAGTGAGCACATCTTAGTTCAGGGGAAATGCGCTTTGTTATACAATCGATTCGCTTGGGTTTATAATAACTGACAGTCAGTAATGAGAGAAACACTTAACATTCCTATGACATCCTTTGTTTCATAGTATGTCGAACGTTACTTCTTTTCGTTCTAAAAGCATACGGAAAATAGAACTTTACCTGGATGTAATTTTTCCGGATTCCACTATTATACCCCATGGGAAACCTAATGCATTCGGATAAAATATTGTTTTAAAAACATTAAAATGCTATGCCTGCGTATGTGGTGGGCTAGTCTATGTTATTGGCTGGGAAGGTAGCCTCATATATCAGTAAGGAATGGTGAATTCTGTGACGTGCATTACGTCTGCATGTTAAACTTTTTATTATTAATAAAGAAATGCGCCATAGTACTAAATGTGTAACTTCTGTCAGATTGAATCAATCATCGAGTACTTCGACCATAGCATAGAACAGCAATAGCACTTGGTATTCTTGGACTGTAACAAAGTCGCTAATATAAGTATTGGTATGAAATATATATGGCACAGTTATTCAAATTGCGAAGGCATAGATTAAAATGCTTTCTAAATCAAACGTATGTAATTATAATGCACTATTTTACTTATTTTTCGTGAAAATATTATTTATGTTTTTTTTTTTCATTTTTCTTTTGCTTTACTTGGGCTTATTTTTCATTGGCTTTGTTAGATATATTTAATAAGTCACAACAATTATCTAAATCCATAATTCTCTCCTTTTCAATTATCTATTTGTTGCCTTCTTGAAATGCTCGTCGAATGGCCGAAATGATAGGCCCTGTAATGAGCGTAATATCTACGCACATCTTCAAAATGCAATGGCAAGAGTTTTGTATTGGTAAACTTAGCGAAAAACTGCTCACAAACTTACCTAGAGTCACCTTTGTCAGGTTTATCTCCGAAAATTCTTGCTATGTTGAAATGTTCATGTGCTACGCAACCGGTATTTTTATATACCAGTGGAAATCCACTACAGTGGGTGCGCGATTTCAAGTAAGACTAGAGCAAAAGTTTTGCTGAGGCAGGTATTCACTTTCCTAAGTAGTGTTTATCACGCCAACCGTTTCAATTGCATTTCTGTAGGAAGTGTGTTTTAGACTTTTAGTTGTATATTGTGAAGTATGCCGAAAGTCAGATATACGCCATGCAAAAGAATCCGTAAAAGTAATGTAGGAAAGAATTTCGTGCTAAATTTTCTACATCGGTAAGTGCAATTTTCAGGTTGGTTGAAAGGTTCGAACCCAAGGCGCTTTCATTTACAAGAAGCAGAAACCAGAAACCTTGATGAAATAGTGTATCGAATAAAAACTCCGCCTCGAAAGTATTTAACACGATTAGCCCAGCAAGATGATATATTTGTCGACAGTGCGTATAAACCCACAGAGCAGCTACATCTTCATCCACTGTTGTACCTGATGTAAAACCCGCTGAGGCGCTGAAAAAAATTTATATCCGGGAGGCAGTTTACAATTTTCGGAAGGATGAACTTTGGCAGCTGTCACAAAATATTTTCAAAAGGATTCAGGCGTGTTTCACAGCGGGGCGCAGGCGCTTAGATCATCTACTATTATGGTGAGTATAATATTAAGTTTCAACCGCGCGACAAATTCTACGAGGCCGTTATGTAGAAACTACCGTTAACAAAACACATTTCTGATTGCAGAACGAGGATCCTTTTCAATAGAAAGCAGCAAACAATATTAATGAACGAATTAACGAATACGTTTGCGCTTATGTAAATTTGTTATTCTTTTTCTACAGTACCTAATAAACACGTCAACAGATTATGTTTCATAAAACTTGAAACTTTATGAAAGAGAATTTTAATATCCATGAATATCTAAATATTTCCAAAAATGTATGAATAGGCGTAGATTTTAGTTCATAAAAAGGCGTGACTTTTCAAAAACTACAACTTTCTGTATATTGGTTCCTTTGTCACCGCCATGGGCATTAGTTGCGCTCTTTTTCGTTCATCTTTGTCTTTAGTTGTAGATGCCATACAAGCTGGATTAGGTATGCTTTTAGGGAAAATTTACGGGATATCGAATTCCATCCTTGCAACTCAAAGGGCAATCCGGAAGAATGAAGCCTATCTATACTCGTCTCAGTAGGGAAGTTGGAAACAACAGGTTTTGCCAAGCTTCGTAAGTCCTGTTTGGCAAATGTTGCAGAAGATAACCGGGACCGTCTGCGGCATTCTTCTCAAAAACCATTACGTCATTTGTCTCAGGAGGCTTTGTACTCCTACTACACATTCCAAAGAGCGGCAAAGGTAGTGAAACAGGTCAAATAGGATTACTGTATTCAAGAGCTGCAGAAGTCAGATAAGGAGAAACGAAAATGTTACTGCACATGGTTGTTGTATTTCATTGTGGGGCAGCCTTACATTCCAAACATCACGTGATTCACAGACGAGGTCTGGTTGCTACTGTCTATTATCAGCAGAGCTCGGCGTTATTGAGAACTAAGACACGTGACCGCTCTCCTACGTCACTAGTACTCGCAGTTCTCAAACACAATTAATGGTCCATTTAGTCCCCTAGTGCATGTATTGGAATTAAAGGCAAATGCTGCAATGCCAATTTAGGCAAGCAATTTACAAGTTAATCAGGCTTTGCGTAGACGAGAAAAGAAATGGTATAACCTTATCTTTAACAAAAGTTACCTACAGAACCTTTTGCAGCAATGACACAATTCAACAAGAATACAATTATCAGCATTTGCAAGAAGAAGAAAAGAGAGATGAAATTACAACACCAAAATTAAATTCCGGAGCAGGTTCAAATAAAATGTAATTAGATGGTATAGAAAAATGTGTTATTGGAAGGTAGTTCCATACTATTATTACAAAATAATCAAACATGTTCTAGGAAAATTACATTCATTTTGAAAGAGTGGCATCAACTTCAATAACTCAAGATAAATATTAGAACAATAATTAATTATCTAGGATTTGCGTTTAAAATATGTCAAAAGAAATACTACATTGTAATCGACTGAAATGATGTTCTGGTAAATGAGCAACTTGTTTATTATTTATGAGCTGCAGCGAGAGGGAGGATAAAATACCTGTAGTATATGTTGAAGTGGGTGTGAGCTTAAGTTTGTTTAAATTGTTTAATTGCCCTATTCCGGATGACAAACTCTTAGGTTATATTCTGTTTCACACATGAGGTGAACTTTACACTTCAATTATTGTTTTTAGTGTTTATGCAAGCTACAGCAGCTCCATCTCTCCGTTCAATTCTCAGCTTTGCTGCCTAAAACATAAATAAATGTTTTAAAATATGCCTGTTTGTGCCTCACTTAGCCCGCATATTAACCTTGAAATTCCTCTGCACTCGCAGGATTCAGACAGGTAAAAGCGCATTTTCGAAGAATTTGTTGATCTACTCGTGACGGTCAATCGAGTCTCTCACCATAACCAGCAGTTTCTTTTACCATCGACTGCTTCCTTGGCAACACAGATCACATACCAAATTACTTAATATGAGTTATCTTAAAGATTGAATGTAAAGACATCGGACAAAAAAAAAAAAAAAAAAAAAAAAAAAAAGCAACAAAAAAAACAAAACAAAACAAAAAAAAAAAAATCTGACGATTTAATATGAGGAGCGTACTAAATTGTTTTATATACTTTATCTTTTTTGCCACAAACGGCCGGTTAAACATCAGCTGATAGGTTCGCCTTCCCAACTTTTACCAGCGGTGTGGCAGTTTCTCCAGGGCGTCTGGAGTCATTCTTTTGGAGAGACGCGTACCCACACCTGGACAACTGTTTTCAAGTCTTCAATGTCTGCAAAATGGCGAACTCATAGAGATTTCTTCAAAGCCTCGAACTTCAGAATTTCTTTGGTGGAGGACTGCGCTTATGTTTGCATTGCATTGATTGCTGTTTGGTGTTTGCAGCAGTGTGGTAATGCAGCCATATCTCATTGCCAGTCACAAGCCTGGCCATGAGGTCTACTAAATCTTATTCCTAGCGTTGCAGGAAATTCTTGCTTACGTCCTCACGTCTTTGCTTTTGTTCTGCAATCAATGGTTTTGGGAACATCTGGCAGACAACTTTCATATCTGAAGGTGCCACTGCACGTTGTGCTTTCAGAGGTTTTCTGGAAAGTCCCGTGACCGAGGTGGGGTGCATCACATCCGAGAAGGGCCATGTCATGTAAGCTGGAAACAGCTTGGAGATGGATGGACGCACGAGACCATTGAGAGCGAAATAGAGAGGTTTAAAAGACAACCCCCGAACAAGATACTGCAGTTGTTGAAAATTCTTCCCTTACTATCATCGTGACTGCGGTTAATGAAATCCCTTCCTGCAGTAAGACTTTGAGGCGTCGACTTCATAGCGCTGGTCTTTACTATCGAAGAGTGGCGAAGAAACAAAAACTTCTTCCTTTCCAATGGGAACTCTGACTGGAATTTGCGCTGTAGGAACTTTCTACGACGCAGTAAGTGTAAGATATCACAATTTGGTTGGAAGAAAAAGTATTTTCATCTGATTTAAGCAAACATCTTATGTGCTGGAGTCCTGATGGCCAGCACCGCAGCACACATCTCTCGGGACATATTACTTGTGCTGTATTATGGATAACGGATTATGGACCCCGAAGCTACATCTCACATTGGATTTAGCCGAATATGAAGAAATATTAAGTGATCTTCCAAGTATCGGAGCATTATTTCTCATCGATGAAGCCCCAGTTATTAGACTGGGTGCAAGACAACAGCTGCATCCATGGAGCTCCTCGTATTCGAAAATTCTTTGTTCGACAGCATGACATCCAAATCCTAGATTGGCTTCCTAAATCGCCTTATTTTAACGTAAAAGCGAATGTTTAATAATTGGGAACCCGGTCAAGAGAGAACAAGGGCAGCTCTACAAGGGTTAGAAAACTTTTGAATGCCTTATAGAACAGGAATGATGCCTGGAACTCCAATTGAAAATGTGCAATTTTGAATATATTATTTTATTTCCTTTGTAATTTTCTTTTGAAAAATTTTGTAGCAATTGTAATGCTGAAAGTATAATATTTCTTAATATTAAAAACAGTGTTGCATATGATTCTATTATATAGTATAATTTTAAATAATTACTTAACAATTTGAACAAATTTAGAATCTAGTTTTTACATTATTAAAAACAATTTCAAATTATATATTACCTTAGTTACGTTTCAGTACAAGTAAAATGATATAGGCAACAAAACATTAAAAGAAATTGAAGGAACTCGTTATTACATTTCTGAAATGCTTTTGGCTTAATGTTTTCCTATTATTTACTTATTTTACATTTGTAACATTACTAACTTCATATATTTCGTGACTTTAAAGTGAAATTAAATCTCCGGAACATTACTTGTACACGATTAACCCATCCGTCGCTCCTAATACAACAGCAAAGGACAACTAAATCCAACTGTTCTCCTCTCTTAATTCGTGGAGTGGAGAGTCCAAGATAATCTCTACTTTCTTTACATTTACCGACTTTCGTTGTGCCCGCCTTTACAGGAAGAAATGGATAATTTTTTCATCCACTCTGAATTGTTTGTTGGTAGCTGTCATTAAGTAGAAATGAGACCACTTTAACACCATCCGTTTTACAGTGTCTTATTTTGAGATATAAATAAAATTTGCTAGAACTACCTCAGAAGCGCTGTTTGTGCAACAAAGAACACTGCGACAAGTTTCGAATACTTTCTAGCAACCCACTTTCGAGTATCTGTAGTTCCTTGTGGTTCTTCTCGTTAAAACTTTACCCTCTTTCCTAACTTGGGAGTGCGAGTTCGAATCCCTCCTAAGACTGCATATATATGTGTGTGTGATTTTGTCAGAAGTGACAGGAATTACAGACATACATTTGAAATAAGGGAAGAAAAGCAGGGACTTCTCACCTTTTAGGAATGTTAAACTGTATAGTGATGGATTGTATGCAATAATAACTCTTTAGTTACAAATTTGGTGCACATATGCATCGATTTTCGTCTCGGCAACTAGTTATACCACATCCGGCTCTACCGGCAATTCAACCCGCTTCCTTCTTTATCATTTCCTTAATTGTAGTTTGCTGAGTCTATGTGGTTTCAGTGATAGACAGTTAAGTTCAGGGCAGTATATTTTTATGTGTAAATGTTTTTAATGCAAATCAGATCGTCTAATGCGTACTTGTTTCCATCCAGCACTGTAATTTTGCACATTCTGGTTCACTGCAAGGCATAAAAATGCAAACGTTCATCTTTAACAAAGAAACAATAGACAAACTGGGGCAAGTCTTAAACGTTCCCCCAGCAAGGGAAGGGTAAACCGTAGCATCAAAATGAAAAGCATTACAATAGCCCAACTTAATGTTTTTACGTTAAAACACTTTTTAGTCGAAGGAGGGCAACAATTCCAGCATCGTCTGATCTAAAGAATGTTTTAGGAAGCGGAGTAAAAATATGAGCGCCGCCGGCTACGGCATGCTTAGTAGCTGAGAAGTAATACACCGCGTGAGCGGACAAAGTTCATAGCTAAAGCTGGGTATATGCCCAAGTATTATGTTGTACCCTTCATGATAAATAATTGTTATCCGTTTCAGCATACTTTACCGTTGAGCGTGAAACCGCTATTGCAGCTGTCAAAAAACACATTGTGGGAGACAAAGACTTGATATATAGTCCAGATAAAACCCAAGTCATTTTGTTCTGCCAGCATATACCATCAGTAAGACCGCGCTCCAACCAGTGACTCTCAACAACAAAAACCATTCCATTTAGTGATACAGTAAAAATCTCGGTATCTACTTTAACTTCATACGAGCAAATAGAAATGTCTTATTAATTCTGCGTCATTTGAAAAGACTGCAAAGCTTAAAGCAATCGTAATATAGAGTCTAGTAACACCTCCATTTGATTGTTGTGACGTTTTATACATGCGTTCGCTTCTTTTTAATATCGTCCATTATGACATGTCCCTGAACACTTTTAGGTACTTTCTTGCCTTTAAAGAAAAGCGATTGCTCTACTCTCTCTGTCTGTCATATCAAACAATCAATAAATGCACACTTTCGGAACCTTGTCTATCACTTTGTTCTTCTCACTTCCCATCACAATCGTTACACTCATCACAACATAATCCTATCAACACCACATCATCAGATATTTCTGTACTCAGGTTCTTTTCCAGGAGATCCCACCTGGTTCTGGAATTCATTATCACATGATGCCAGGTTTAGTCAAAGTAACTACCTTAAATTTATCTTATTTGTGTATTAATTCATTACGCAGAACTACGCGCTTTCGTTTAATTTTGTTCATGTTAATTGTTATTTCATATCCGTAGTTAGAATACTGAAGAATGTTAACTCTCCCAAAGTCTGTCATTTCACTTAATTGTACTTGTATACATCTGGTTTATTTTATATTTCATTTGTTATTAATGTGTATACTTAGATTAATTTTAAAATTCTCATATTAATATCTCTTTTATTCTTTATTTCTTATCATCTAATTTTACTAAGTGATATGTGTGTTATCTCACTCAATTTATATATGAATCAACATCTTACCTCTTATCTACCAAGCTAGTTAATAAAAACAGAGAATTATTTTTTCATTTACGAATTACACTATGCAGGATCAAGGCAGGTATGCACTTTTTCGAAGTAGTCCTCGTTGAGTTGTATGCACTTGGCTCAATGTATCCGCCAGTCATGAAAGACCTACAGGAAACTTTTTTTGACATCATTTTCTAAACCGCTTCCGTCTTCTACATGATAGCCATTGATGAACCAAAATACTGGCCCGCAGTTCGATTTTGAGACGAAGGAACAGCAAAAAGTCACGCGGAGGTACTTCCAGGCTGTATGGAGGTTATGGCACACACTCTATGATTTTTCTGAGCAAATGTTGAGCAATGTGGGGAGATGCAGCTCAGGGAGTTTTCATCAGATGTGTTTGGGTAGAGCGGTTAAAAGTTTGTAATACTCCCCATTATCCGCTGGTTGTTGGAGAATTTCGTATTTATAAACTATTCTGAGATATTCGAAGAAGGAAATCCCCATTCCTTTCTTGTTAACATTTTTGGTGTCCGAGAACCAGGAGATTTCCAGACAGAGCTTGCCTGTTTGCTGCGAGATTGTAATGGCGAAGTCAAGTTTCATCATGTATAATGATGGAATTCAGGTATGCCTCGCCATTCTTAGCTATCAGGGGCTGAATTTCGTGATACACGTCCACTCGCACCATCTTCTGTTCAGAGGTCAGCAATCTCGACACCTAACTGGCAAGCGTCTCATGTGTAAAGGACCGTGCAGAATAGTGGATGCACTACAATTGGAAATCTGTAACATGCTTGCCAGTTTATCTACGGTTATTCGTCGGTCTTTCCGAACAATGACGGCAAGCATGATCAGTCATGGTCTTGTCCACTGCAGTGGTTGAAGCATCTGGATCGCCCAGCTTAGTTGTTGAAACACTGCCCTCCTTAAAGTCTTTGAACCACCAAAGTGCGGTTGATTGCAGTAGAACGTCATCGCCATATGCTAGCTGGAACATCGGGTACGCTTTCATACCGGATTTCTGCAGACAGAAGCAAAATTTCACAAGCGTACTGCTCGTTACGAAGCAACTCCATTTTACGCAGCCGAATGGTAAACACTTGCTCTTTGCTGGCGCCTTGTACTAAGACACATGCGTGTACGTGCTTTAATTTTTTTTCCATCAATCATGTGAGATCTGTTTATCTCATGAAAAATGTTTCGGCATCATAACTCCACTGTGTGATGAGAGAAAAAATAAACATTCTCGGTCTTTATTGATTATTCCTCTTATATATCAACTCATTAATTTTATACATTGGAATTTTAACCTGTTTGAGTGTATGAGAAGGTCTTACCAGCCAGGAAAATATATTATTATTGTTGTTGCTATAGACTGGAATGTAATAAACAGTGTCTATCCCGAATAGGATTAAGGAAAAAGATGTAAATGTATAAGTTATTAGCACCGAAATATATACAATATAATAAAAAGAATTATATATATATAATCTTTGTCGGAAGTTTAACATGACGAAAGGGGAAACCGTAATCAATGCTTCTTGTTTATTACTATGCGGCATACTGCTTGCATCATAAATTGTTTGTGTGTGAAGCTGACAAGGTGAATATGCGGTCTTTCGAAGCACACATATGCTGCCGATTTGCAAGGTAAGAAATATCTGTCGGTACGAACATTAAAACAGTTCCGACCGACAGAAGAAGTGATCTAGAAATAAACGCATAGTTCTGGAATAAAAATAGAAAGCAGTATAAAGTTTAGATTTACTAAGAGTTCTTACAAACTTCGAGGTCAGGTCAGGTCAGGTCGACGACTCTGTTTTTAACCATTGTGCATCTCACCTCGTAGCAGAAGCCGTTCAAGTTCCCGGGAAGTATATCTAAGTCAATGGAGATAACAAATTTATTGGTCTAATGTACTCTGTGTGTTTATTTAATTTTTTTTAAGTGCTGCATTCGTGACAATAAATCATGCTCTTTGTTTATTCCAGACACTTGCTTCCCAAATATGGATATTCAGTTTATATAAACACAAGAAATACAGTTATTTTCTATTTATTGTTTTAATTATATATGAATGCACGCTAATCTTATTTTCAATTCTCCTTCCATGATGTTCTTTTTACAATCGCATATAGTGTGCTCTTCCGCAACCTCTCTAATATTACCGAGTGGAATAACAGGTGATAAGGCTTGGGACTCGCATTCGAAAGTCCCGGGTTCAAATCCCTTGGAGAGACCATCCTGACCGTGGATATTTCCGTAGTATCCCCTGATCGCTTATCAGATGGTTCTGTTAGAGGGGTCAAAAGAGGCAGAACAGGTGGACTGTTGTTGTGTGCAATGTGACGGTGACTTGCTCTTCAGAAAGGTTTCTGCCCCGGCATATGATATGAACGTGATTCTTCTGAGGGGCTTGAACTCCTTGGAGGGGGGGACTCCGACAGCTCGGGTCTTTCTACCTGGAAACAATGTTAGGGAGCCAGTCTACTTCCATGCCTCAACGTCGGTGGTGGTGCACTAACTGCAGTCATATCCACAAACGGTCAGTTATTGAGCAAGCTGAAGTACTGAACTGTTTTCCTCCGAGCCTAATAGTTCAATCCTCTAAATTTCGCGTTCGTGGTTTTATTCTAGGTATAATTCCTTTTCTGATACATCTCTCTGCCCATAAGATTTGGAATAGCCCTGAAAACCATTATACTCTCTTTTTGCAAGGAATACCCTTTGATCATTTAAAACATAGCATGTTATCAATTTTAATTATGTTTTGGAATACTTTGCTAGAATTGAATGTAAAAACTCGGTGTGAACGACAGAACTGAACCATTTAAAACAAAAAATGGTTTAATTTCACAAGATGTAAAAGTAAGTTCACCAGCTGATATGTTACAGGTTCCATAGAAAAAATCTTTTTTATAGTTTTTAAGGTCTTATGATTAAGACCAATTCATTTCAAACTGGGAACAAAATAATTGTAAATACTCATATTATTTGTGTTTAGCCTGTAAAGGAGGGAGTGTGAAGCCAATGGAAGAACTGATGGTAATATAGTAGATGGAGTTGAGGTCAGGTGACCGTGCTGCTCTTCCACAGGCTCCTTCTCTCAAATCCACGTTATGAAACATGCTTCGGAAAGTAAGCACCCCTACTTGAATAGTGAGGTGCAGCCTCATCTTGCGTAAACTATTTAGGAAGGAGGCCACCTATTGTATCAATCTATGTTGCCTTTCATCCCCTAATATCGGAAGGTAGTTTTTTTTTCCCGTAGATTGTAAATTCAAAGAAGAATGAACTAAATGTGTAGGTTCTATAAACCACAATGCACCATGAAAATTGAACAAATCATTCCTGTTGGTCTAGTGGAACTATACTGGCCTCGACCCAAAGTCGCGGGTTCAAACCCGGCAGGGTCGATCAATTTTTACGGAGTAAACATCATAAGTATGACTTCCTTCTGAAGGGAAGTAAAGCTGCTGATCCCATGTCATAGATTTATGACACGTAAAAGAACCTGAAACATGAAAAAAAGAGGCCTCTGAGCAAAATTTATCGGCCGTTCACGCCCTGGATTGAATAGGACGCTAATGATCAAAGGTATTAGAGAGCTTTCGTAAATATACCAATTAAATAAATCGATACTAACTTGAGTAACAGGCAACATGTACACAATGCGCGTGTCCCATATATGTGCAATATTTGTAAGGATGATCAGTGTTTTCGTGTTTTGAGAGACTTGCCTGGTTAAGATTACGCGAGCGACGTACCCTGCATTCTCTTACTCTGTTATATGAAACTCTACACACAGCCACTCCAATTTACTTGACTTCCCGCTTTCAAAATTTATCAATTCATCATAATTTAGATACCAGGCCTGATAGAACAATTGCCTTGTCACAGGATATCATACACCGTCTGTGTTACCAGAACGTGGAATTTGCTACCGAGTGACGCTAGGGGTTGTGGGACAATATTCTTTATAGCCTTAATATAATAAAGTGTTGTTTAATGGCCAGTTACTATTTTGAAAATTAATGTAACAAAACTGTAAATTTGCTTTCCGCTTGGTCTTAATGTTAATACGAATTCTTAATTGACTTCAGTTGATTTCTATTAAAACTGTAAGTCGATTTGAATTATTTCCGCAATTATAAGTACTGCTCATATTTATGACTTTCTTCTAAATAATATTAATTTTTCTATATATTATTTAATGAATATATGTATTCAGTATGTTATGCTTTTAATTAATCTCGTTACTTTGTAGACTAATCTTAATGTATATTATTTAAAGGTATGTTTATGTGTTTATTTGCTGCTTAAATCTAATTTTATTATTGTACAAGGCACAGCAGCGAAATTGTAACTGCAGTTTATCAATGTACGTTTGATTAAGACTGATTATGTGGAAGAGAAACTTTTATAGTCTTAATTATGAGCTTATAAATAATACATTCTTATTAGTCGCCTCTTAAGGAATTAACCTCTCATAGTGGAGAAACTACTATGACTAAGAACTTTTCGGGGTATATATATTAGATTAAAGAATTCCATGGTTCCATGCTGCCAGTACACGTAAGCTCAGTTGGTAGAGGGTTATCCCGAAAGGCTGAAGATCTGTGGTTCGAATCTCGGTCATGACCCAATTTTTCAGGATTGATTCTTCGTTTCCAACTAATGTCCTACACACGGCTAGTTAGAAAGAACGATTTCCATATTCTGTTATCATTTTACCAACGTCTCAATTGTTTTATTTATTTTCTGTATATTATTATCAGGTTATAATTTTAGCGCACTATCTTCGTAAACAAAAGTACATTTTGTAATACATATTTTAACCAGATACTGCTGCATACGGTTCTATATGTACGCTGGAAAAAGTGTTAAATATTCCACTTACTCCTCGCAGAGCTAAAACAACCAGTTCTGTTTAATTTATGTTTTAAAGCACTCTTTTTAAGTGTGCCAAATTGATGCGACAGCTTCCGTGCTCTAGCGGTCAGCTTTGATGCTTGTTAGTTTAACGGTTTTCGTTTTTATACCGCTGAGAAATTATTTCCAGAGGGTAAGTATGTAACAAAGTGTACCCAGCCTTTGGAGACGTGAAATATCTAGTCCGCTCTGAAAAGCAAAAATTAAAGGGACAAGTACAAATAATATATCCGCTTTCCACATACGATATTATATTTTGTAATATGTACATTAATATGCAGTGTTTATTATACCTAGTTTTGCTATAAATACTTTTAAAGTTTTTAGTTAAATAACAAAAACATATTTAAACAATTTTCATCTAATTTTGATATGTTGTTTTTTCATATATTCCGAGCATTTAGGACTAAATAATTAACAAACTATCTCATGCTTGCCCTCCACATAACCGAAGTGTCTTTATTCACCTACTACCTCCATTGAGAAATTCCCCACTATTGACTTCAAGGACCACTTGCGACTGTCAATATTAGGGTGCTTTTTCTTGCAAAATAAATTCCTAACATTAACTACAGTGTAGTCCAGCAGGTTAATATCGGAACTATAGATGACCAATCTTGAGCACCAATAAACTTCTAAACATTTACCTTAAGCCAAGTCTGGTACACCTTTTTTTGAGATCTGGAACTCAATCTTGCTGAAAGTTCCAATGTATTTTCTAGTTCAGGTTCTTCATCACAGAGTGGTTTAGTGCAATTCAGCGAATGTGTTCAATCTGTTTTGACAGAACCTCAGCATAGCTTCCACTAAACGATTATTGAGGCAGGAAGGAGACTTCTCTGAACCTTTGGAATCTTCTCATAAGCTTCTAGTATAGTTGAGGCATACGTTCTGTCATTTTGGTGGTTGGGTGAATACTTTATCGTCAGTAAAACGAATTTTTTGTTGGCCATTGTTAGCTTGACAATGTAGAAGTCGTTTGCAACTCGATCCTTTTTACTGCTCTTGTAAAAATGCCCAGTACTGCGACGAAAAGCACTCTGGACATGGATCTTCCAAGTATGTTCATCTCTTATCGCTGTCTGATTTTGAAGTGAATTCTGTCTCTACTTTGGCAACAGCTATGGTTCTCACACAACGCAGCGCCCGAATCTTAAACGGTCACCCGCAATAATATTCCGGTTTCAGTTAAGCGTCTACAAACCTCCCACTGGTTTCTAGCTTCTAGAAATTCTCAATTGGTGATTTTTCTACTCAATAAGGTGCTATCATGGCAGCAACAAGGTTTTCATAATCTCCCCATTCCATTGTTAAACTTTAAGTAATGTTTTCTTTCTGGTGCGCCTGAGCTAAATTTTGAGGGTGACGGTTCTGGTATCAAAACTGTCATTTGATCGCCAAAATACACGATACAGTTCCTTTGAAACGTTTTTACCTCTGTTTACGGAAATATTAGTTATGTTATATGTTTTTTCATATTTTATAAAAAATTGTTCAGTTATATTTTTTTAAAATAACACAGAAAAAAGAAGAAAACTTTCATATACTCTTTTCTCAAAAAATATGGTCAGTACACCGCTGAAAACTGTGTGTTTTAAGTTCTTCATTAAAGTATAGAACTATTATGAAGATAGGTTCTGATAGGTAACACAGGAAAAAACTGAGCATTGAAACAGTTATGCAAACAACAATCACCAATTTCTTTTCAATGTTAATTTATTTTCTGTGTTATGTATTAAAGTCTACCTTCATAATAATAGTTTTACTTCTTAACGAGGATCTTAAAGTCATACATGGGAAAAATCAATAATATGCTGACTGTAGTATCTGAGAAAAAGGTACACGAAAAAGCCCCTGCTTTTGTTGGATAATTTTCAACACATTTTTTTTCGCAAAATATTTTTAATTTGATACAAATATTGATATAATAATGCCCACGTATTAGAAAATTTTGAAGAAAATCCTTCTAAATGTTTTCCAAATATATCAAAATGTAATACCTAATGTAAAGCTTACATGCTATAGGAATTTCCCCTTAAATTGGTCTAAGCGTATAATTGAGTTGATCATGTTCTTAATTGTCTCTATCTGTCAGGGGCAGGGGCAGCCTGGACTCTTTTTCCTATTGTGCTAAATTAATTATAATAATTTAATCTGTCCGTCACTGAAAGGCATAAGTGAACATTTTGACTTGGTTCATTTCGCATTATAAACTGTTTCACTACCACGCATCAATAGGCATAAGCCGGTCCTGGTGGTGTAGTGGTTACCATACTTGCCTTCAAACCCGGCCAAGACCGATGGATTTTTTTCGGGCGCAAAATCCCAAGTATGGCTTCCTTCGGAAGGGAAGTAAAGCCGGGGTCTCGTGTCTTACATTTACGGCACGAAAAAGAACCCCAAGCCTGAAAGAAGGGGCCTCTGAGCAAAATTTGTCGGCCGTTTCACGCCCTGAATATAGTGGGACGCTGATAAACTGAGATGTTAAAGAGCGTCCGTAAATAAACAAAATCAACAAAATCAATAGGCATAAGAACACAATAAGTCAGCCTTCTCTTTGTACGATAAGTAGCTGCTACTAGTAATATGTTCGGAAGAGAAAAGCGTTATGTAGTAGAAGAAGTGGCAGGTGTATCTTTATTGTTAAAAAATTCCATGTACATATTACAAATATATTTTATGCATGGGTTGTAAATCGTAAATGCTTAAGTATGATACACAATTAGAATGAGGAGCAAATAATAATGCAAATAAAACATTATGATTATTATTATATAATATACTAATATAATAATATAATAACTATAACAAATGCGCATTAAAATGGTAAGAACCATATCCACAGATTTATGAATGTAAACATATTACATTATTTATAATTACATTAGTTTTTGCGTTCTAACCAGAAAATAAATTGCTTCTACGTTTCCTCCCTTTGACTAGGAAACTTCCTATTTTGGTCCCAGGTCCCAGCAAGTCATTCGTCCTCTAATTGCCTTAATTTTTTTTTCAAGAAACAGCGTCTGTTTCAGGTGTTGCTAGTGGATACATTCTGCCAGAATATGTACCCATTCCTCATCCTCTGCAAAAATTGGGCACATTTTCCTACAAGAACTATCCGTTATTTTTTAAGCCTTCCAACTTCTTGGTCTAAATCAGCCTGTTCCTGGTCTCGCCTTTTACCCTAGAACGAGCATATATACCTCTTCATCTGAACGCCTGCTCCTTAGCGCCGTGTTGGCTATATTCCTGCGCATCGATTGTTAGTTATCATGCAGTTTGGTACTCTTTTAATTGTTACTTTCTGTAGTGCTTTATTGTGAGGTTTCACTATGTCACCTAAAAAGAAGAAAATGATTCTTTTCAGAAGAAAAATATAATACAATAATTCATTACTAAGGGTCAACCCTACAATAACTATAGGGGAAAGTAAGTTGGGGGAAATATCAGGAGAAACATACAGGACAGTACAAAATGTATAGTGCTATAACATTCTTTCCCTTAATGAGCTATGTTTTATTGCAGCATTGTATTATAGAGTTTAAATCACCAGCATATGAAGGTCGCCCTTGAAAGTTTGAGAATGAAAGGAATACCTTTTTTAAAATTTCCAAGTATTCTTCATTACATTCTAGGGATATAAAACATCTAATCCGTTCAAAATATTTTGTAAGTGCTTCTTTGGATAGGGCGAAAAACATTCTTCGTAAGCAGTCACTGCGGCTTCAGCTAATTCCATTCGTTGACCATGTTTTTTTTCTTTTATTTTTGGGAAATATAAAAAAGCCTCAGAAATAGAAAAAATCCACATATGGGTTTATGGGAGGACGTGGAAAACATTTGAATCCTGACGTGCAGAATATGAGTTGTTTATAGTGCAGTGTGGGCATAAGGGTTGTCGTAGTACAACAGGATTCCAGGCAGACCAGTCTTATGACGCTTCGTTCCCAGTACATTGAAACCTTGGGCAGGCATTTTGTGGCGTACCATCTGGCAGTAGCTTTTTTCCTTCTCTCCAGTGGAACTGTCATTAATAAGGCCACTAACTGAAAAGAAAGAAAATAGCACCTTGCTGGCAACACTTCTCTCTCATCTCGTTTTTGTTGGAAGATCCACACCCAGACTGATTATTGTCGCTTAGTTTCTGGATCATACTGGTATATGCACATTTCTTCACTTTTTATAAAGTTAAATGTGTTTTTGACCTTCCTCCACCAAATTTGTCCAATATTTTCTGACATCAACGCACACGAGCTTTTTTCTGCTCATCTATGAGGTGGTGGAGATCCAGCAATTGTAGAGCTTCCTAACATGAAGTTTTTCTTCAAGGAATGTTTTGATGTTGCCGATCTAATATTCATGGCTTCTTGAATCTGATAATATGCACAGCGATTATCTTTGCGCAATATGCGCTATGCGTTCATCACATTTTCATACTTGTTGCTGCAGAGGGCCGTCCTGCGCGGACTTCATCTTCGAGGTATTCCCTTTCTCTCCTAAAATCTTCAAACCATTGATAAATAATGAATTGCGAATGATATAGACCCCAAAATTCTTTAAGGACATTCTCTCTCTCCTAAATGGACTTTAAAGTCGTAGTAAATCATAAAGCGGAAATGCTATCGCTTGAGATCCATCTTAGCTTCTGGCGCAGAAACATCAGCGTACATATACACAAAGGTGACTCTACACATTGTTGGAGCGCGCTCAGACTTACACATGTTGCAATCTAAAGCTAGCAAAACCTGCACTGGCTTGTAACGAATCCTTATTGTCCATTCTCAAAACTTTCAGATTGACCCTGTAATTGTATGATCTATTATAAATTATTTTACGTCTTTGGGGTAGTTCATTTATCTTATCAAATATATTATTTTCCAGCATGCATTGTGGTAAATCACGTGGTTAAATAAGCTATATTTATAAAACCATCGTTTTGATTGTAGCTACCGGAAACATTGTTTGGAAAGAACTAACGACAGCAAATAAGCTGACAAACTGACAAAATGTCATGGCCTTCCTAACAAGGATTCTCAAGATTAAATCCCATTAGCCTTATTGAAGCATCTGATATCAAGCAGCGCACACTCCAGAAGTCAGACAAGGGTGAACAAAAACCTTTCAGTATTTTGTCATGATTGGATCGAAGAAATCATGGGCATGTCAAAGAGATTATCGCTGTTGGTATGAGGTGGGTGTTCGCTTAACTCGTGCATTAATAAAGGGAAAATTGTCACAAGATGAACGTGGAAAGGACCCCAAAGGGAATAAAATTTCGGAAGTTATCTTGAAAACAAGTGATGAACATGCCATTTTTTGCATATTTAAAGTCCTAGCATTAACTGGAAAGGAGATTCAGTATCTAAGATTCTCGGTTGTGTGTGAAAACAATGCATCGGCTTTACCGTGACACCCGAACACAGCTGTCAAACTTAAAATTGACTTTTATAGTCAGCACTTTCTTGAAAAGTATAATTACATATTTGGCAATGACAAATATATGTTCTCTTTGTAAGGAACTTGATGGAAAATTAAATAGTCCTCATTTCTGTGAAATGTCAAAACTTGCTGTTAAAGCAGATTTGGAGGTTACTCTCCGAGGGTGTTGCAAGTTTTATAATTTTGACTGAAGGATGTCAAATATGTGCTCAAATGAAGAAATGTGTGCCATTACATGCAGAATTAGCCATTACCAGGAAATTCCTGTCAAGGAAATCTTTTAACGCATTTGTTACGTGTGTTCAATATTCATCATATAAAAAAATGACAGTTCTTAGTGTATTTTATAGTGTTTAACACGGTTTTTACTGCTGAAGCATCACAGGCGGTGGACACTGATGATATAGAAGATGAAAATGATAGTTTGAGAAAGGTATATTTTTAAGGAAGGATACGTTCCAGGGCTAAGTTAAGGATACCTCCCCGGTATTTTCAATTTATGAGGACTGAGAAAAATCTGGAAAATGCCTTAGTCGGGAGGATGGCTCTAGCGGAAATTAAATCCCAGATCTCCCGCAAACGAGTCCGAGCTTTAATGACCTCGGCTACGCGTGGCGGTTGCGTATCGTTATCATGAGGGTAATGGAATGGAATGGAATGGGTGCGAATGAGGTGTGCTATTTCCTATACCATTACAGTGAACACTCTTTCAGACACGGTTAACAATCTTGCTTTGTTTCCGGACTGATGTCCTGGACAAAACAAAAATCACACTCTAGTGAAAATGTGTATAGGATTGTCAGCAACATGTAGATTACAGTCAGTTAACCACATGTTTCCTGAACGCGTTTTTAAAGTTTTAGCGTGTTCAAAAAGAAAACTAAAAGCGTTGATTAGAGCGTATATCTCATAAGAATGTGCTGAAATTATGCTAAAAAGAATTAAATTTTGAAGTTCATGTTGTAGAATTTGATGAGATAATGGATTTTTATAAACCTTTCTTCAATAAAATTAACTTATCCAGGGAAAACGAGGGACTCTCAAGAAGCACGATGCAAGTGTTTTCTCTCTTAAAGTGCAAGCAATTCAGATGCAATAACAAAAATACACAGGTTGAAGCAATCCTCTACGTTAATTCCCCTGTTAAACACATTTTTTCTGGTAACACGTTTTTAAAACATTTCTTCCATGCCTTTTGAAAGGGCAAGGATAAAGTAACTTTAAACCTTCAAAAAATTCGGAACAATTGGCAAAGTTGTAAAGTATATTCCGCACAATTTTCTGCACTTTTACTAAAACATTTTAAATGTTCAGCAACGTGCAGTAAATCTATGTCAAAATCAACCACCAAAAGTTTTTGCATTGTGTACACAAAGGGCGATATTCTAAATTTTGATTATGTCTCTAGAGATTTTATTGCATATATTATTATATTAATTGAACTTAAGTTTTACATAGAAATATGAATATTGAATTTAACTATCAATACTATTCATTAGCTATAGAAGTAACCGCGTAATTGAAAAACATGTGAAAATATTGTTTAAATTTTATCTAACGATTTCGAAATTTATTATTACTATGACAAGTAATGACAAGTAATTACTATGACAAGACTTCAGTTCCGACCGATTAAATTATTATTAAAACAAATAAATCGCGTTTTGTTTTAATCTCTATTTGATTCCATTCGTATACCAACAAGATAAAAAATACAACTGCGTCACAATATTAAGATTTTAGCAAATTTTATTGCGTCATACCAATTTCATTTCATTATTCATTCTGAAGGCGTGTGTCAGTCCTGGTGGTGTAGTCGTAACCATACTTGTCTTCTAAACCAAGATCGCGGGTTTAAACCCTGCCAGGGTCGATGAATCTTTTTCGGGCGTAAAAATCCTAAGTATGGCTTCCTTCGGAAGGGAAGTAAAACGTTAAAACTAGCAACAACAGATTCGATCTACATGCTATATTTAAATGCCATACTGAAGGAGTAAATGCACTTGTAGATCTAAAATATTTATGCGTTTATGCATTTACGTGTAAAAATAAAGTCTAAAGCCGAAAATAAATAAATAAGTAAATCTGCAGCATACATCAATAAAGCATTCCTTAATTAAGATAAATGATATTTTATATAAAAAGTATACATTAACGTGCACTTATTGCTTTATTGAAAATATATTTTTAGATGTTAAAATACGCTCAAAAGTAGGCATTTAGAAATTTTGGAACTGCTCTTATAATGCTAAATCATAGTACTGGATGAGTTATGCACGTATAAACTGCTTACGCGCCATATGTTCCCATAAGCAAGGTCGCGCCGTTACAAATCAACTATTCATTGTTTAATAAATTGAGAAGTGCTTATATGGAAAGTTTGCTATGGCTCAGCATATGTTTATACTGTACGAAAATTATTCATGTGTATTGTTAGAACCGGTTAGTGTTGGTAACCCACACCTACTGGAGCGTTTGCCTCATGCGAAAAGGCCGCACAAGTGGTCAATACTTGTATGGCTTTCTCCATACAAATTGTCAATGTTAATAATTGTTCAAAAATAATTACAGTTATTCTTTTATCTTTTCAAATACAGTAAAATGGATACAATTACAAAACATAATATGCAAAGAAAAAATTTCAGCTGTGAAAATATCTCTGAAAATGGAAAGGAAAATTATATTTAAACTTTTATATAAAAATATACATAAAAAAATAAGAAAAATAGTTAATTTGAACGCAAAAATATTTTTCCAGTTTAATAAAATAAATTATCAATTAATTAATGCTATTTACATAAACAGTAAAGTACGTTACCAAACAGCGCATACCTTTTAGCTTTATCTGTAATGTTTAGCGCTGTTTTTCTCATATCAGACCAATGAAACGCAATCTCTTTTCTTTTCTTTCTATATGCAGCTGTACCGTTTTGTTTGTGCCAAGAGGTGGGAGTGTGCACAAGAGGAAATGGATACACCAGTTCGATGTCTTGGGAACAGTCAGGTGCGGCTGAGATGTTACATTTTCAGGTGTTTGGAAATAGCATGGAGAATTTCGTTCCGAGTGTGCAAGAAATAAGAAAAGAAAGCTCCCAAATACACCGCTGTTCCAAAAGTTAAAGACATTGCCTTTACAACTCGTTATTTCATATGAGTCCAACTATCGTAGCTTAATCCATCATAAAGTGTTCTAACAATCATTGCGCTAATGATGAACAAAACAATAGTCTGATGCTACCCAGCAATGGAGTAGTAGTATCAAGCGAGAGGGAGTATTAAGAGAGTTTGAACACTTTCGCACTTCAGACATTGGCTTTTTGTGTAACTCCATACTTTTATTGCAGTTGAAAATCTGTATTCTTAATGAGATCCAGAGCCTTTATTCCTATAAGGGAATCTCCATCAATATTTTGGTATGCCTGTGGACCGAAGTGTTGTTACCTCCTCCCCAGTACCTCACACAGTATTCAATATTCACAGTATTCAATTCGCTTCGCAGTTTCGCAATATTGTTTGCAAAGTCTCCAGATGGGGTCTCCCTGGAAGAGTCCCATTTTCTGGAAATGTTTCCTGAAACGACCATGTTCAAAAATCAATCCTAACACTCGTCTTAACTTCTTCCTTCCCAGCTTCAGGAGTGTTTTGGTAAGTGTGGGATTTGGTTCGTTGACAAAACTTTTTCCAAGAGTTTGCCCGGGATAGTTGAACTATCGTGCCTTGTGTTGCTCTCTGGCTCATAACCATATTGTGGTTCTTGCTACGGATTTGCTGACCCCGCAGGCTGGTTCAGGTCCAATATAGGAGCTTGATGCTTCCTTCTTACCCGGTTTGTCTGCTGCTTCATTCCTTGTCACACCTTGATAGTCTAGCACCAATCTCAACTCAACAGAGTTAATGTCTGACTGATCCATCAGTGTTTGGAGACAGTTCCATATCAATTTTGAAGTAAATTGGTAAAAATAAAGTGCTCGGAGAGTAGCGTGACTGACCGAGAGAACCGGAATTTGCTTACCATAGTAGCCCTTCTCTATGTCATTTTGGGCAAAGGTCAAGATTGCCAATATCTCTGCCTGAATGGTGCAATACTTCTCAAGACTTATGCTAATGTTAGTTTTGGGGGTTTCGCCGCATATTCCGGGTCCGGCATGATTGAAAATTCGTGATCCGTCATTGTACCATATTAGGCATCCATTGATATTCTTTGGATTTCATCTTTCATGCCAGTCAGATTTTGAAAAAATTACTGGGTAAATGTGAGATCTTCTCATCTCCAGTTGTGGGCTATCCATGACCTCTAATATCTTAGCACGTCTGGCCCAGCAATGGTATCATGTTTCAAATTTACGATTTCTTTTGTTATAAAAAGCTTAATATGCTGCACGATGACCCCTAATGCAACACAGGTTTTTCGTGCAATGTAAATGGTTTTTCGGTATTTTCTTTAGCATGGAAATGCACTCTTCCATCAGCTCTTGAGATGGCTGACGTCTCCAAAGTGTGCCCCATGCGTACTCCATAGTTTTTATGTATGTTATTTCCAGGCTTTCATTCATGATGACATAAAAATGTGACTTACCGTTTCATCCATGTTCATTGCACCGCTGAACAAAGGAACACCTTGGTGCAGAATGACATTCTGACTGGGATCCAACATGATGTCGCCTAATATCATGACCCTACCAATTCTATAATGGTGATGTTGGCAGATTTGCACTACCCCCAGGATTTCTTTTCATGAAAACTCATCATGACTCGATTTACAATCAAAACCTGAACTTGTTGAAAAAAGAACATGAATGCCTGCTACAGGCTTCTGGGAATTTAACTTGTACACGTGCAAGCATGTCTAGGGGAGTCGACTTAAATTCATAGGGTACCGTTCTACAGATATTCCACCGAGAAGTGACATTTTGTGAAGCCTCGAAATGGAAATATTCTCCTCCATGTCCCATAGGGTCCTGCACAGTTAGGAAGGTAGATGCACATTAGGCCGCCCTATAGTTGCGCTGGTAGCTAAGACCGGTGACTTGGCGCGTGTAAATTGAGCATTACTGTTACTGCTGTTCTCAACTGTGGGTCAAATTAAAGATATAAGATGCCTACTTGTATAAAGCCCACGGGAGTGTGACTTCTAGTTGGAGGAGCTATACACATCGCTATGGGTATCTAAGAATACTTCAGAATTGGAAAGGCCGATGCCAGAGTAGGTCGTCCTGTCTGTTTTACTAGTATAGTGCAATTGGTGACGTTTTCCCCTCGACGCGAATTTTCCTATGAGCCAGACCCCACTCGTTTGCCGCGACGTGGAAGGAGATAGCAAGCCTGCTGGGAAAATTATCTTTGGGGTAAATTAAAAATGTCGTGCACAATACGAGCCCGTATACCATACAAGAACTCAAAGATAATATTCGCCATAAAATTGTCCGGATATTTCAAAATGAACTACAGAACAATTTCCTAAAGAGATGCTAAAAATGTGTGAAGAATGAAGGCGTATTGTTTCAACACCTCATTTGATAATTTCGTAAGTAACGGACCGCTTAAATTGACTTGTAGTGTTGTCTGATTGGTTTATTTTTTTGTTTTACCCTTTCGCTAAACACCAAAACCGACTGCCTGGCTAAATGGCTAACGAGGAGCGCACGCGTCCATAGACAAACACTCCTGGGGAAAAAACAAAACTGATCGCACAGCATTGCACGGATCGCACGCAAGCAGAGTGACTTGGCGTATGTAACTTTTTCCCCCCCTAGGGGATCGATTTAAAGATGAGTTACCGGCTTATGTAAAGCCCACAGGAGAGTAACGTCTGAATGGAGGTCTAATCGTTGTACTTGTCCCTATGGATCCTGTAGACCTGGGAAGGCCGACACTAAATTAGAACACTCTACCGATGGTACTGGTAGCTGTGAAATGGAGCTAAGCCGGTTGTCCCTTGGCTAGCAAAATTTCTCTAGCAAAAGATTGCTCTGTCTATGCTGCTTCTCAGTTGTGTTCTTTTTTTTTTTTTGCCGATATTTCAATATTTTGGTAATGTTTTTTAGCCTGAAAGCTAATATTTCTGGAAATCGGACGTTAGAACTTACAACATGCAATATTAATATAACCGCCACAGTATGGTGCAATCTGCCAGAAGAGCAATAATATAAATATTGACTGACCATCATGTACACTTATAGATGCAGAATATTGGGACCACTACCTGAGTTCTGCACGCTTGAATTTATGTTGAGCATTGCAACAAGTTTCTGTTTCTTTCAGAAGAAACATATATACAAAAATTAAGTATCTTATCTTCTAAATTTCTCGCTAATCATCAAACTTTTAGGAATGTGAATAAGGTGCAATAAGAACGGCGCAGCGGTCACTAAGTCCGGAGTATGTTGGCAACTGTAGTGAACTGGAAATCCTGTTTTAGGTAAATGATTTCAATTAACGACCAAACTGCATCCAGATCTGCCAATCCACAGCGGTGTACAGCCAGCATTCAGAATAACTTTTTGGAATATCGATCTGCGTTACAAATTAACCCTTTAATATACTTTTACAAAACTGTTTTCCGTTGTACAAATTCGAGTTTATTCTATTCCAGAAATAGTGTCATAAATGTGCGTAACAAACATCACAAGATGAAATGAATTAACCAGATGTCTACCGTCAACTATCGGTATACGTTTAAGGAGCATAGAACATCTGTCATATGCCACAAATCCATTCCGCAAATCGGTTTTATAATAATGTGTGCTCACATCCACTAGAGAAACGAGTGTTCAAAAATAGCTGACTCAGTTTTTCGAAGAATTGAGGTGTGTTTTCAGAAAATCCAAAACCTAGAAAATTTAAAAATATTAGTTATGCACAATTTTAGAATAAACTGCCATGCATATAAAGCAGTATTACAATTGTGAAATTTATTACACACACGTGCGAAATTTCATAACTAAAGACAAAGACCTTTGACAAAAGTTAACACCTACACCTTACCCAAAAATTATGACGTACAACTTTAACCCAATATACAAATCAAAATATTAGCCATTACATCTGGTTAGAAATGCACAGTAGTCCCGGTCAAACGAAATTGTCTACGCACTGAAAACACTACACATCACAGCTAGATAAACAACATAAAAAAGAAAGTAAAGGAAAACTTCTGTTCTCCGACTCTTGTGGCTCTCAAAATAAGAACTCAACAATGATGGTAACAATAAGAGAAATCCAAGTTATAAATACTATTCCATACTTTTTCAATCACAGGGCATAGTGACATGTTCCCTCGTCGCATGTTTGAAAACCAAAAAAGAACGTTCGGCATATTGGAAGCTGACCTACCTTCGTAGTAACACAACATTCTTAACAGTACGGACAATTTTTAGTGCTTAACAAAGCCTGGAAAATTTATGATATTAAAAAATATATCAAAATCTACTTAAGCCAAAGTGTCTTCAATGCATTTAATTCAATTTCCATGCAGTGAGGAAAAGGAATGTTTTGATTCAGACAAGCTATGCAGAGGATCTATGTTTGAACAAGGGAATAGGCACGTTAAAACGAAGGGGCTATGCTACGGAGATAATGTATTCAAACCATGTACACGTCAGAAAAAATTGAGGATATAAGAAAACCAACGTCTTATTTCCACGTGTCTTCAGGGGAAACCGCCATGATTTACAGAGAAGTTTTCCAACATTGTAGCCGCACAGATGAAGAAGACAATAAGGCTCAGTATGAAAATTAAAGATTCTGACTAAGAAATTTTCATTTTTTATTTTTATATATTTTATATTTATTTTATATTATTCTATTCTACTTTTGTATTCTAAAACCCATTTACTCCTGAATAGAACGTTTTAAGTTTAAAAGGTAAATGTAATTCAGTTTAAGTATTTCGACGTTTTTATGCCACACTTTACGGTGTATAAAAAGAAAGCTGTCGATATATAAACACATATGAAAGATAACTTATATGATTATACTGATTTAAATGTGAAGTTTTGGACTTTTTTTAATTTCTAAATTATGTATAAAGAGAAAAGTGTCATATCAATCGAAATAAAGTGATTGAATATCTTGAGTTTTGAAAAACTGCTATATTTTATCACCTCTTCCTTCATTTAAAATATTTTAAGCAACATTTGTATTATTATTTAAATAGTGTTTAACGCTCGGTTTTACTACCGCGGCACCACAGGCGGTGAACACGGATGATACATGGGATGAAATGATATATTGAGAAAAGGTTTTTAAAAACGAAACGTTCCAGATCTAAGTTTAGGGTACCTCCCCAGCATTTGCCATTTATGAGCACTGAGGAAAACCTCAGTCAAGAAGGAAGGTCCTGGCAGGAATCGAACTCCATACATCACGTTAACGAGTCCGCGCCTTAACAACCTCGGCCACCCGTAGCGGTCAACATTTATATAATGTGTAACTGTAGACCTATAGACGTTTTGAATGATACTTGGACTCAAGTACGTCAGCTGTTTAAGTAAATGCTGTCTGGAAAAAAAATTGTATTTATAAAGTTTTGTGAAAATGTTCTTCGATTTTGACACCTGCTGATGGAATCATTATGATTGCAGTGTTCTTCTAGAAATGGATCTGACAACGTGTGCTTATTTTCAATTCCTCTTTGTTGCGATGGTTAATTATATTATTACATTCTGTGTTTGAAAGCTACCAAATATAGGACTCCGTGAGGGACTGGTGCTCATTTATTTGTTAGTAATTCTCTCCTGAAACACTTCGTGAACTGTCTATAATAAAACATGAGCTGAGAGTGTTGTGACTGAATCTTGCTGCCAAAAGGGGAAATTAATTTCCCAGTCGGTTAGCTTCGGGGTAAAAAAAAAATGATTGTCACACATCTGGGGGCATTACCTGAAAAAAGGATCCAACTATTATCTCGCCACAATGTTGCACACCAGTTTTTCACCACAGAGAGTCACTTTATAAATGAGGGATATTTTCTGAAATGTTATGTTATAAATTCACATGTATTATTGCATTTATAACCCACTCACTCTTATATCTTCTATCATCATCACTTCAAGTTTCTTAAATCACACATCTCGTGTTCAGAAATTTATTTAGCAATTAATGCAATGTAGGAACCCTTAATGAAAGAATACTTCAAGTCGTTTCTGTTCATATGTTGATTTCATTAGTCTGAACGTAGCCCTACATCTTTGTGGAATGGAGTAATTAAACGAGGCCATTTCGCTTTGTTCCCATTACACTAATGCACCAGGAGAGCTATAAATAGCAAACTGAAATAGCGACTGTCTGGTACGTGAATAACCTTTCCATATCCAAAGCTGCCATTAGAGCGCTGGTACCATGCGGTAGAATACTAATTGGATCATTATTTTGTTACGAATTTACGTTTGATTTTGAAAGCTGACGTTCTACATTTTCCAACATTGTAACATTAGACTATTTTCTTGAAATTTTAAACTCGGATTTGAAAGAGAGAAAACTATTCTTAGACGAAACAGCCGGATAAATAGACGTCTAAAGCTCAGGCATTATCAAAACAGAATGACATTTAAATAAAGACAGCGATTATGGAAAAGTAATATACAATATATTCAGTAGTTTTGGAACGAGAGAATTGAAACCTATTATCAATAAGGAACAGAAGTTGATTTTTTATATCAATGAAGAACAATAACATTATTGATGAGCGAGGCTCTTAAAATGCGTTTTAATTGGCTTATTGCTTTATTATACAAGTTGGAAATTTTATTTTGTAATACAGGAGCCTTGCTTTTAATTGCCCAGAACGGATTCATAAAAGGAAGTAGATTTAATGGAAAAACATAGAAAATGCAACACACTAATACTCCAGGAACACGTCTAGTAGCCTTTATGAACTACAAGGAAGTTACGAAACATGGTGTGAGTAAAAATGTAGCGACAGCAATTTTATAAAGTTGGCATTAAAGAAGCAATGGTTCAATAATAATTAATAAATCGAGTTCTTAAATTAAACTTCTAGGTAAAATATTTTGCGCAGTTACCAAATTTTCTTATTTAGCTCTAAACATGATCTGCGCAATATTTACATCTAAAAGAATCTCTAAGTATTGAGTTTAAGTAAATCATAAAATAAAGTATGCAATTACGTATATTACCGGGGAATTTAACAACGACTCTGCAAAGTGCAAGAAGGAAAATTCATAGTGGGCAAAAAGATGAAACATAATACCTCAAAAAAGCTCATTATTTCTTTATGATTCACTCACCATGAAAAAAATAGATCGCAAAACGAGTCCATAATTTTATTAAAAGCATGTTTTCCGAAAGTAAACAACAGAAAAAAAGGAAGGAAGGAAGAAAGAAAGCAAACATAATTAACTAGGGACAAATTCTGTCACATTGCCTTGTAAAACTTTTGGAAGGACACATTTGGTATTTATAAACCCGACTGTCATTATTTACCTTTGTTATAAAATTGTTATTCTCTGAAATATTAATTGTTTAGATAATACACAATTATTTCAAAATTTACATACTTTTTGTGGATAAACATATGAAAAACTCGCCCCTCAAATAAAATTTCCAATAGAAGAAACAGTGAAAATATGGAGTACAGCACTCATTAACAAAGATCCGTACAATTGGCAACACTAGAAAGAAAATGGAAGATACGTGTACGGTACGTGTACGGTACGTGTACTAGAAAAGGTGGAAGAAGTTCCAGTCTAAATAGTTCCAGAGCAAGTTCGAATGTGTAACAACTGGAAAAATTGTTGCGCCATATATCTCCTGCCGGAGAGAGTGTTTCTTTTCTGAAAATGTTTCACATGAAGCTGGCATTTATTTCATAACAAAGATCATTAAAGATTCATGCTTTGAGAATGTAGCTTCAAGTACATAGTGAGTTAAACCTAAATATTACCATGCCATTGATCTTCAGGTGCAATTTCTTATTATTTACATTCAAGCTTACTGTCCTAGCATCATACCGTCAGATTTTTTTAGCTAATCTGTAGTCAAAATTAAAGCATAATGGATTATATAGCATGGCGCCATTTGGAATGAAATAGAATACCAGGAAGGAGATTTAACAGATTTAAAGCGCTGCTTAAGTGACACTTGGCTTCGACTTTTTCAGAGACAACCTCTGAAATCACCTTAGTTGTAGTATACCAACAGAGTCAAACAGGTTAACTTAATTTGTTTTAAAAATTGTCGATTTCACTACTTAATAAAAAATACTTTCAATTTAGATACATAGGTCTGATTTGAATCCTGTAAACTGCGATAAAAATCATATATGATATACACTTGTCTTTAGTTATGAACACTGTCCTCTCATTCTGTGTTTAATGTCTCGGCTATTAAACTTGTCGCAGCCGGCGGCGCCAGTACTTCAACTGCACTTTCTAAAACATGAATAGTGAGTGATACAATCTTATCTTATGGAAGATATTGGAATTGTCATCTTCCTTTCGCTAAACAATCGGAAAACACATTTGATTGACACGATTAAGTTAGCCCACCGTAATTTTTTTTTATTTAAATGCCAATGTTTTCCATTGCATTACAAAATTCCCACTTGTTCTACTTTTGGAAGTGACTTTGTTGGTGAAAGTATAAGACTTGCACTGATTCCCTCTGTTTTACTCTCTTAAAACTATGCGTTTTCATTCTGGTTTTTGTTTTGCATTGAGTTAGATATTAATATTTGTGCACAATATCGTAAATTGCAGTTCTAAGGAAAGTCCTGAATAAATTCTGCACGGTGCGAAGTGATTAAAATAGCTTTAACACACAAAAATGCGTTGTTCAAGTTAATTATACAATCATCTTCGCGAAGGAATGTATACTATTGACAGACTAACAGGGAACGGTTCAAAACGCGGCTTTCAAGGGCATAAATAACGGCGGAAGCGGAGCTGAAATACACCAACCCCAGTCTTGGTACAAAGACCTAAGTATGCACAGCGCGGTTAGGTGGGCATTTATCGGGGGAGTAGTAGTAGTTCGAACATCAGAAACATTTATATTTATATTTCATTTTGTATAAATAAAATCATGCAGAAATAGAATGTTTACCATATTAGTGTTAATTGCTGTATTACTTTAGGACAGAGGAACAGCTAGAAGTCCAGGGGTGTCCTCTTCGTCTTCACTATCAATACCACTTAACTTTCATCTCTCAAGTTAATTATAATTGATTGTATAACATAATCCCTCGCTATGTCTTCATGGAAATCATCCTCTGAAACTGCTCTGCATGTCTCACTCGTGTCACCCAGTCCTCTCGTTTTACACTGTCTATTGTCTTGTGCATAAGTTTTTCTACGTCTGCTTATTTGAAGATTGTATTTCATTCGGCGACCTCTCCCGTAACTTTAGCGCACATCAATTCTAGTGTTACAATGACAGTGGTAAGGAGGGAGCCTAATCACTTCATTAGCTATCCTGTCCAATTCATATTGTTTATGTTGGGTTTTAAATGGTGTGCCCATTTGTGGTAACTCAGGGATGGTGTTTGTCGGACTCTGTATAATTTTGTTATTTTTTTTTACCATTGTAATATATCCTGTTTCTTGTTTGACTGAACTTTTTGACTACTTGAACGAAATATCCATTTGCTCTCTGGTATAAAACTGCTATTTTCCGACCCTGTATGACGTACTACTCCCCTTCCCCTGAGGAACTTACATATTACCAATATCCCAAGGATTCTGTCATAATATTGCCTAGAATGTTCCTGATTGGCGTTTCGTCTAAGTGAACAAGGTCGAGTGTACCCTGCAGCTGGTGCATTTTTCTGTGAAATTTAACGCGAGCCGCTTCAATGTATCCTTTTTCCATAAGGAAGTTGCTACCATCGTTTGCTTTCCTATATTTGTATTTGATGCGACAGAGAATCCATGCATGACATTTGGAGTCCAACACACCGCCCTTGGGAAATAATGGTGATATTTACGGTAAATTATACGACCAAGTTGGCGATTCCCACAGATGCTGTCTCCTGAGATAGACTGCCCTTGCCGCAATAATTAACCGCTGGTTCATTAAGTTAGCTAAAACTGCAAGTAAACCCCAAAGCATATTTAAACGTCACATTCATAATATGATAAAATAGCTTAAGATTGCTATTATGACAAAAGTATTCCACGATTATTTGTGAAAATACATAATTATAGTATTTAAAGCATTTCAGTTGGCTTCTCACCGGAATGAATTAAAGTTGTTTTGAAAGTAAATTCGTACTTTTGACTTTAGGCTTTGAAAAGAAATACGTTTACAAACATCGTGCGAATAATATTTACCATCATAAAGACAAACAGTTTCTAGTTGTTTTATTTTCAAGTCATCCTATATTTTGCTTTATACGCTTTGTCTAGTACATATGCTTTTAAAGAAACGTATTCATTATTTTTGTTTTCTTTTTCGTTTCATGATTATTAGGATTTGTAAATATGAGGACTGAAAAGAAAGTAGTGGCAACATTGCCACCACGCTGCTAATGAACATGTGAAAGCGTTATTGTTCTTAGTAAGTAGAGAGGAACGGCATAGCTGTTCAACAAACTCAGCGTCACTAGTGCTGTCAAGTAGTTATATAAACTTGAACCGCTTAAAGGGAAGGTTTCTAAAAGAGAGCAATATGCAGCGGGTGATAAACGTGACCGGGGACTACACTGGAAGAATGCACATAAACAGATTTTTTAAAAACAAATTTATTCCTAACATATACAATTACAAAATAAATTATATTGCTTTTCTACATAGCTTCCTTCAATAGAACATTTTTTTTCACCGAATGGGTAGTTTGTTCATTCCCTCAACAAAGAAAGAAGATGGTGTGCTCGTCAACAGCTAAAGTATTCAATCTCTGCGTGCGCTAAATATTTTCCCACCCAATGTTTCCTTCAATAGCTCGAACATATGGCAATTACAAGGGGATACATGCAGACTGTAAGGAGGATATTCTAGAGGTGTCCAGTGACTTTTACATAATTGATCCCGGTTGCTGCAGATAGCTTCACTTTGTCATGCAGAAGCAGGGCATCACGGATGGGTTCCAGATGTCTTTTGTTGCGATAAGTAATTCTCAAGTCGTCCAACAATAGCCACACGCCGCATTCACAGTTCTTCGTTTGTGAAGTAAATCGATGAGCAAAACACATTTGGAGTCCAAAAATAGGATCCGAAGAACTTTTGTAGCTGACAGGTAAGTTTTGGTCTTAACTGAAGCATCCTTCCCTCTACTCCTCCACTTGGTCTCTTGTTTTCGGGGGTGTAGCGTTGTAATCGCGTCTAATCACAGGTCACGATTCGGGTGAAAAAACTGCCAATTTCCTCAAACCGATTCAGAAGCCTCTGTCTAAAGTCTTTTCCAACATTTTTCTGTTCATCAGTGAGGAGACGTGGGACCAGCCTCATCGAAACTTTCTGAAATTCTAGTTCTTCAGAAAGGATTGTGTATATCCTTTCACACTCTCTGACCTCTGAAGCGATTCCTCACACACAAAGGCATTGATCATCTTCCACAATGTCACAAACGGCCCTTGGTTCTCAGTGACAACGTGCATGGCTTTCATTTTCCACTGCATCACAACCGTTGAGGAAGTTCTTGTCCCAGTCAAACACTTGGGTTCGTGAAAACATAGTTTTTCTAGACTTTGCCGGAAGTCTGGACAAAATTTCGGTCTTTGGCTACTGAGCAACGTATAGTGCAACATCTTGCACAGACACAGCGCTACTGGCAATGGAATGACAAATGCGGATGTCTGTTGGATGGCTCCCCTCCACTCATCTCCATCTAGCCATCACTATGGCCCCATACCGCTCACTACTCTTTCCTAGTTCAGATATAAAAAATACGATTTAAATTTGAATGATCCTTATGAAAGTATTCAGGTTTCAAAATAAATGGTGTGTTACATATGAATAAGTTGTCATTACTTGTTCTACACACATCTTGTATCCTGAGACAATGAGAGACAATTTAGGCTAGGGGCTCAGGTTGGAATTTAAAATCTTTAACACGATTTGTTCATAATCATTCTCGATCACTCCACACTTTCATACTGGAAAGATAAATTATATATCATCACGTCGACTTCCTTATAATTCGGAATAGAAATTGAGATTTCTGCATTTTAGTGCGCTAACACCGGTGTCCTAAACAATTACATTATGTAAAGTTTTACTGTCTAAGTGGCCTTCCGGTTTAATGTGCCTTTCTGATAAGCATGAGAAACGTACTAATCATAAACCGCTTTTTCAAACTACAATTTTATAATTTATAATATTGTTATGGCCTAAATTAAGAGTGACTAGCTACCACATTATACACCTAACACTAACACCTGGCCGGACATGAGGGCGAGCTTATGTCTTAAGTATCTAATTATATACCAATTATCCTTACATAAAAGCAGAAATTAACAAGAAAATAAGGGAACCAAGGTATTGATTTAGCACTACTCAAATCAAATGCAACACCTCAGATTTATTACATTATGAATATGTTACTTCTACATTACCTTGTTGCTTATCTCTAGAGCGGCCTGTATGAGGTTGCCCAGTAACGTTCTTCTTCTTTGAAGTATGAGCCTCCACTTACCACATATCCATGCTAAATCTCAAAGTAGTTCCCTATGCGCATGAGCAGAGCTGGTACCTTCCCTTCACAGTTAAAACACGTAACTGTCACATGCACAGCACATAGAATAAGACCTACGTGCTCAACAATTTATAAACCCGCACTATATTGTTAACCCCCATATACTATCAACAATATTTAATAATTACACCAATATGCCACAATATAATAAAACTTTTTAAGAGAGTTTTTGGATTGGATAAGTTAGTGCAAAAATAAAGAAGGCAATTTTTTGGAAAAAAAATTAGTTTATTTCTCAACATACTCACCTTTCAATGCTTTACACTTATTTTAATGCTTTTATAATTTGTTTATACTGTCCATAGAATGGTCAGCTCTGCAAAATACGCATTTGTTTTCGTAACAAGCTCTTAATTTGGTAAGAATCTTTCCTGCTAGCCATTTATTCAAATTGCGGAACAAATAGTAGTACAAGAGAGTCAAATTCATAGAGCAGAGAATTGTGGATTTAGTTTATTTACGGATGCTCTTTAATATCTCAGGGCGTGAAACGGTCGATAAATTTTGCTCAGAGGCCTCTTTTTTCATGCTTGAGGTTCTTTGTTGTGCCGTAAATTTTGACACGGGACCCGCAGTTTTACTTCCCTTCCGAAGGAAACCATACTTAGGATTTTTACGCCCGAAAAAATCCATCGGTCCGGGCCGGAATCGAACCCGCGATCTTGGGTTTAGGAGGAAAGTATGGTTACCACTACACCACCAGGACTGACTAGAGCAGAGAGATGAGAAAGGTTTTCATACCTAAGTCAAATAATTTTAAGATCGCAATTGCAGACGTTATTGTGATAGAACATGAATGTTTCTTTGCAAAATTAGCCCTATTCTTGTTGATGCAAGGGTATAATTACTTGTATCATGGTGCAACTGCAACGGTTATGGTTTGCCTTTTTTGAAGAAAACAGTTAAAATTACTCCATAACAACCCCAAAACATAGTCGCCACACCTTTTCTGCTGAGGGGATTATTTTTGCCTTCGTCGGAATCTTTCTCTGTTTCAACTTACTATCTCGACTGCTCCCTTGTTCCCGGAGTTAGTGGGGGATCCACCTTTCGTCTATGTCTCATATCGTCTCCGAAATTCATTTGGATTCATTTTAACTGCTCCAAATTCTGCGCGAAAGTAAAACTCGCTTTCTGGTCAGTCGTTGCAAACGCGGCACCCAACTCGCCGATAGTATTTTCATTTGCAAATAAATGATTGTACAAATATTATACAACTGGACTGCAGAAATGCCCATAGCTTCTGCAATCTCCCGTAACTTTAGTCGCTGGTCATCAGCACCATTTCGTGGACTTTTTCAATCATTGTTACTTCGACAGAAGGTCCGGAACGACCCGCTTGCTCTACCATATCTAAACTCACCAAACCATTTATTCTTAGCGAAGTTGCCTAGGTAACGTTGAAAACAATCTAGTGCTATCATCTTTTGAGTTTGCATGAACTTATGCAACAGTCTTGTATTGCAATAATTTCTATTATTTGGGAAAAGACGTTTTCTTTGAATAAATTGAAATTGCCAAAAACACTCTTCAAAACTTAAATACTTTTGAAAATGACGATAACTTTGAATGTTGAATTTCATCAGAAATGTCAGTCTCGCGTAATAATATTAAGGATTAGAATTTTTTTTAATTGGGTGCGTTTGATGTATTTTTCAGAGAATTGAGCTTCTAATGCTTACGTTGCATGCAGATTATTTACATTGATTCCCTATCAACAGAATCAGTTATAGCAGTAAAAGTTTGTTGAGATTTTCCTCCCGAATCGCATTTTAAACAGCATTTCAAAGGATGGTTTTATATCTGACGTAGCTTGAAGGGGAGTAGAAAAAAGAAGAAAAAATTACATCAGAGACTAACAAACAAATAAAATTACTTATGAATAAAATGTTTATTTTTAAAAAACTGCACTTGGACGAATTAAAATACAATTTTAGTTTTAATTTTAAATATCGGGATATTTTTATGTCAACCGATATATAAATTAAGAAATACATGCCTGAAATACATACACATATATACATATACATGTATATGTATAAACCTGTAATGTTTGGATCTTCGATGAATAGATGAGAAGGTGTTTGTTAATCTTTACTTGGACTCCTGGCAATCTACTTGAACCATAATATATTGCGATGAGTTTGATCTAAGGCAAAGAGCCGAGGGAATTTTGGTGCTTGCTTGTTACGACTTATTGTTTAATTTATAGCACAGGAGGAACAAATTCCACATGTTGGTGTTCCACTGAGAGGGAACGCAGCTATAAAATGCCGCTGCAAGAAGGAATTTTATCCATTTACTCACACATTAAGAAGACTATTGCCTTACCTAACACATATTATGTAATATATAGTTCAGTTTTAAAATTGTGATAGATAGAAAATGTTAAATGTCTTGGAATCAATAAAATATATATGCGAAAAAAATGATTTAAAGGTTAAAATAACCGGTCCGTAGTACATAGTTTTATGCATATCTGTATTAGATACGCTGTTGATTTATTGTAGAAAGCAGCATTAATTTAAAGCATTATGGTTTTTCGCTACTAGATTTTATAATGATTTTAAAGCTGGTGTGTATCCGCTCCAACTAGCCGAAGTTTTGGGAGGCGAGTTAATGATGATGTAAATGAGTTCAGAGGCTGTTGGTGCGTAAAGATACCTGACGTTCGGCTTGCTGGATGAGGTAACATTACGGGGGGGGGGGGGAATAAACTCACCCTGAATTTTGTTTTGGTCAATATAATTCCGGTCCGCTGGTTGGTCACGAAAGGGGTGGAACAATTTTTCGAACAGACTATTTAAAAAAAATCCTTCATTTTCTGTGTAAAGTTTAATTGCTGATACAGGTGCTTTTTTGCACAATCCAGAATATTTGTTTTAATTACCGCTAATCTTGATAGCCAATGGTAGTTGGATTTACAGTACACGAACTGGGTAGTAAATTCACTCATTATGACATTACTAAGGTTGTTATGGACCATAATAGTGCTTAAACAGTAAATTTAATAAATTATTCACACATTTTGTTATTTTAAAGATAGAGATGCAATTAAGTAATTGTTAAAGGTTATTAATGAAACAACCGCTTGTGAAGTACAAAGAATACAAGATATTTCAAGGTTTTGTCGCACATCTCACGGCAGCTTGGGGGTCGGCAGTCAGAGCGCTAACTCCCGGTAAAGCGGATATAATATCCACGCAATTGATTCAATATAATTACAAACTATAGGTATTTTTAGAAAATTGTCATTCACACGCATCATTCCATCTTCCTAAACTTGGAAGCATGTAAAGTTACTGCTGTCCACGAATTGTAGGTAGGTGATAGAGGTTTTGGGGATAATTTTCTGTAGTTGGTTTTATGGAACGTTAATGATAAAGTAATTCATCCACGTTTAATATATATATTTTACTCATGAAGCATGGTACCAACACCTATTTATTCGTCATACAAGAGAGTTATGTGTATATAATGTGCTTTTATTATTTCGGCAAAACATTAGTAAAAGCTGGTGTTGACATATATTCAAAACTACTATGGCAGTTAGAGGAGTAATTCTGACATGTCCGTTTCATCAAAGCAAGATGTTCAAGTTTTCTGCCCTATTAATGTCGGGTATTTCATGGTTGTTGTCCATTTCACAGCAGCTGACGGGTCCGCAATAAGAGCGGCAACTCTCGGCGAAGCAGATAAAATATTAGCACAACTGATTCAAGGAATAGTAATTACAATTACAATAAGCACGTACCTAATTGTAGCAGATTTGGAAATGTTTTTTACATTCATCCACGATCTAGAACAGTTTTTATAAAATTGTCCTTCACTCACATCAGTTCATCTACAGAAACTGAGTCAACTAAAACCTGGAAGTATAGAAGGTCAATATTGTCTACGAATAGTAGAAAGATGGTTGCGGTATTTGGATAATTTTCTATAATTGGATGATATGGAACGTTATTGAGAGCATAATTGATCGACACGTATATTTATTACATTAACTAAATTGGCGAAATATCAACAAATTCTATTCTTGCATAGTTTCCTAATGGCCTGAAATAAAAGAAATGCAAAAACTTTTAAAATAAATTTACTCTATATTTTTAATGTGAAAATTATACCAATCTCGGAAATAGAAAAAAATAGGACAAGCCTAGTTTCTCATGTGTGTTTTTAATGATCATATCCTATAGTAAGCTCTCTTTTAATTAAAAACGTCTGTTTTGCACATTTTATTTTTTTAAAATTGGAATCCTTAGAATGAAAGAAATACGATTCCTTTGAAGTATGGAAACTCCGACGTTCTGAAAAACACACAGCATAAACAATTTAAAGAGTTTTTGCATATTGAAAACCACATGAGTAAATTAGACGTATTTCATGAATTGGAGCCAAATAAGTTAACATAGCATCACCATTTTGTCCGAGTGACGTCGTTTTCAAGTACAGACTGGAAACTGTAAACAGAGGTTAATCACTGATAAATTTCATTTCCAAGAGGCGAGTAAATAGTAAGCTAAGGTAAAGGGAGCCAAGTCAAGTCAATGCTGGAGGTTCGATGGATACATTTAATCATAGCAACGTTTTTGAGCCTATATTCTTTCACTGTTGCATGCGGTGTAGTCATATCAGGTGATTGAATTATATCCTGGCCGCAGAAGCGCGCTGGCCCGTCATATGCAGGTAACGAAAGTGATACAACCGCATCCTAATCACGTAAAATATTATACATAATTAGTTTACATATTAATCCAATTTGTATCGAAACTACACGTTTTCTTGTTCCAAATATTTTTTTTTAATTACACATCACTCGCTGCGTCTCCCCCTGAGAAATACAGGCGATATTTTCAGGGTATACGGAGGTATTTTTTGTACTATATTTTAAGGTTTCTCACATTACAGTTATTGGTTTTAGTGAAATATTGAGGAAAGTCGACCTCTTTCTCATAATTCGATTCTTAAACAATGTATAAAACTCTTTCATGAAACTATCAACTAAAAAGCCATAAATGACGTCCTTTCCCAATCAATTACTAAAAACAGGAGTGAAAAAATAATATATTTTAGCATTAACATTATTTTAAAAGAAAGTCAGATGTATCACCCTAAACTTTCCTGATACCATTTTGAAGTTCACGAATATAAATTTTAACACAGTTAACGCACATAAACACACCATTCAATGCTATATTTGGGTGCATTTCTAAGCTAAGACGATTGCTATTGACTTTTTAGTATTTGGAGGAACTATAAGAGATATGCCTCTTTTTGGCAGCACTGGAAAGATCATGCCTTGATTAGTAACCATAACCAATTGTTGCAGTTGCAGCAAAATGTTTATTGTGATCGCCGTTTAACGTTCTAAGATGGAGGTGACTGGAGAGCATTTTCGTGCGAAAACGTTTTATGATTATAAGTGCACCTGAGTCAATAAGAATGCCTGAAAACACCATAAAAATTATTCAAGATTCTACTCCTTCATGTATAAAAGTTTATAATTGTTTTGCAGAGTTTAGGCGAGGAGCACACTTGGATTCAGCAAGGGAAGCAATAGATGAAAACATCGCTAGTGTGGAAGCCAATGTGAAGAACCTCTCGCGAGTGATTTAGAGGAAGATAGAGCAATCTCTAAACAGGTGTCAGAAATCCTGCACAAATATCTTCGCTTGAGCAAGCTTTGTTGTCTCGGACAAAAGGCAGCAAGAGTGGAGCAGTGCCAGGAAAATCTTCCTCCTTACGGACGGATCTACTGTAGGCGCTGTAGTAAACATCCGAGTAGCGGATATACGAATAATCATAAACATACTGACTGACCTTGGTTGGCTACAGTGAAGCGTGGAGTGGGCCAACCACGACGTTTAGTGAGGAAGGAAAATCTAGAGGGGTATCGAACTGCCAGTGGTGAAATTCAATAAAGAGTCTCGCAAATCATATCTGAAGATATATGTAAAAGGCATGACCCGTGAACAGAACACTTCTCACAATAAAAAACCTGACGATGTCCACTATGCTAAGGCATATTGTAAGGAACTCTTTGAAAGGTAAGGCGGTTGAACAGTTATACGAACGACCCAACAAAATTCTCTGAAATTTCTGCTGCTGACTAGGGTAGCTTAAATAACAAAGACGTTCAGATAAAAAAAAATATATGGGCACTGTTCGTATGAAACTTCGTCCTAAATTACCAAGGAACCTATCGGAGTTGCACGCTATTATACTTCAATACCTAAACAACTAATCAACTGCATTCAATGAAAATTGAGTATTTCTTAATGATTTACAGAATAACATTGTAGGACTGACCACAGCAAAAAACTTTTCTTTTTTAATCCAGTGTGATACTATGAACGGTACTTTTGCAATCTGCCCCTCCCTGTTTCAGCAACATTTCATGGTTCATGGTTTTAAGAATTATGTATACTCTCTTGACACAAACAAAAGAACCTTTAAGCATCTGATTAATTTCCAGCCCGTTTTCCTCCGAGTGTTGATAATGTTGACTTTGAAGTGATTATTCATTCTGCTGTTCTCGCCATTTGGTCAATTTCGTCTCTGAAAGGATGCCGTTTCTACCTTTGTAGACCTAGTAGCGCAAAATACAATCTTCGGGCCTTGTAAAATAATATACTAGCCAAGATAACATTTCTCACTTCTTAAACACATGCTTTGGCCTTCTTTTCTCTCACCTGGCGAAGTAAACGATTGTTTCGTAAACGATATTATGGGCATTCAACCAGACGACGAAGCTGCACGCCAGTTAACAGATTATGTGCTAGAATACTACATTGAGCACGAATGTAAGTTTCCACCATCACTATGGGCAGAATTTTCCTCTTCTCTGACACGAAGGACGAATGCGCGCGAAGTTTTCATTCAAAGCTGAATGCTATGTTCTATCATTTGCATTCAAATATATTTCAATTATTGGAAGTCATCGGTGAGGTGCAAACAATCTCTTACATAAAATAAATAGTGTAGATTTGAAAAACATCAAACGATACAAGAAAACGGTGGACAAGGAAAAATTTAACAACACAAAATGATCCATTTTAGACAAGGGGAAATAAGCAGGTTACAGTACATCAAAGCCACAGCATATACATTTTTGTGGTAAATGTAAATATTCAAAATTACACATAATGCCTTGGTGACCATCCTCAGTTTGGTTAAAGGAAAATGTGCGACGCAACTCAGCTATCTCAATATTCAAGAGGGTACGCAGCGCGAGTGTCTGGTATATAATGCGGGTACGCAAGCAGGATATCTTTTCTTCTTTAATCCGCAGATAGTTTACAAAGGTTTCCACAATGGCAGCTCAAACGTGTCCACGATATCTTCACAGCTGACAAAATATGGATTTGCCAATATGGTTTGGAATGAAAGCTGCAGTTAGTGATGTGTCGCTTCCCAAATGAAGACCCCTGATCAAAGTTTAGCGATGTCGAAGTATAGGCTGGAGGATGGTTACCAGTTATTCTTCTCAGCAAGTGGCCTCATTGCAACCATTCCACTCCCGCAAATTCTTACTTATACACCACAGTATGCCTCCACTGGGTCTTCGGCACACTAACAGAAAGTCTGAGTTTCGAGGATTGTTGATTCTCTACAACAGTGCTTCTGTGCATAGCGCTTTGAACACAATGGAAGTTTTGCAATAAGTAAGTATGTTACTGGTAACCCCCCGCTGAAAAGTTCATATCTGGCTACGTGTGTCTTTTTCCTGTTTCCAAAGGTCAAAGACAAAGCTCCTAGCTGGCATTTAAGAGTCCAGAAGAAGCTATTGCGGCTACCAAGAGGAGGTTCGTGCTCTCTAAAGAAGCATGGCGTTACTGCTTCCATGATTGGTTTCGGAGCATGCAACTTTGTATCGAGAGTACGGAACTACTTTGAAAAGTAATAGGCAGAGTTAGTAAGAATCCTTAAAATTAAACAGCTGTTCATGTATTACAGTTGTAATGGCAAATATTCACTTGAACTTGCAAACAGCGAAAGCGGATGTGATATACGGACCCTTGTCCATAAAGTAACCTACAATAGGGAAGATCTGGAGAAGAAAAGCTTCTCACAATATAACTTAAAGAGAACAAAAATGGAGAATGGAGATACCAACCTGTGAGGTAAAAGTTGGAATTCACAAGAGCAACAGCACGTGGTAATGTCAAAATTTCAAAAAGCTTCTAAGTCGCTGTCTATAAAGAGACTTGGAAATGTACAGCAAGCTGCAAAAATGATGCTCTAGCTGCCAAGGCAAGCATAAAAACGCACGCAATTCATTGTTTCAGATCACTGATCTTCATTTAAGGTCAGAAGGGCCATTATAGTAGATAAAAGCAAAAAGGATATATACATCTGTAAAGCTGAGCTTCAGTGAAATACATTGCATACAAAGGTTGTTGTATGAAATTTCGTAATCCTATATGAAACTCCTAAATGTCATCTTTTCTAACCATCAACGATTGAAAAAAGTCTATAGCATCGCCAAGAGTAGTTAAAACTAGGCACCTGAAATGAACAAGTTAAAAATATCCTGCAGGAAAATAGCATATGCGTTAACTGTACACGAAAAGCGCACGCTAAAGGACATTTCAGTGCAATGTTTGACGATGTTTACCATCAATCCGAGGGACGTTTTCTCTATCCGCTATTAAAATCCTGAGTAGTCAAAGTAAGCGATTGATGAAAGTATTCTGTCAAGGCTAGAAACCGCTTTGATCGTTTGGATAACTGTAAAACAATAATGGGGGTGTATTATGCAGCATTAGTGGACAGCTTGAAAGGTGAACTGAAGGAAAAATGGGTAATATTGGCGTACAAAATAGTGCTCTTTTACCACAAGCACACTAAACATTCGCACTGGGATTCGACCCGATACCATGTCGGTCGTGGTGGTGTAGTGGTTACCATACTTGCCTTCTACACCCAAGAACGAGGGTTCGAACCCGGCCAGGACCGATGGATTTTTTCGGGCGTAAAAATCCGAAGTATGGCTTCCTTTGGAAGGGAAGTAAAACCGTGGGTCCCGTGTCGTACATTTACGGCACGAAAAAGAACCTCAAGCCTGAAAGAGAGGCCTCTGAGCAAAATTTGTCGGCCGTTTCACGCTCTGAGTTGAATGGGACGCTGATGACCTGAGATGTTAAAGAGCGTCCATAAATAAATCAATCAAAAAAAAAAAAAAAAAAAGAACCGATACCGCATCCACCCCACTGCCATTTCTTAGCCCCTTAGCGATTTTTTTCTATTGCTGAACTTAAACATTTGGTTCGGTAGGAAGAAATTCTCCTCTAATGGCCATGTAATCCATGCTAACAATAACTATTATTTATTTTGAGAAAACCTATTTTTCCAACGAATTGAGAAAAAAAAAAACATATAATGAAGCAAATATATGTTAATTAATTACACCCCAATACTTTCGGAAATTATAGAGAGGTCTTAGACAAACACTTTGAGATAGGGAATCTAAGGTCTATGAAGAAAAATAACGGAGTTATTTGTGATAGAAGTTGAAATTAGATGGTGACAAGTCAGTGTTAAAGCGATATTGCATTGGAATGAAATTTCAGCATGTTCAATACTTAGTACTACATAAATATCGGAAATCTTGGACTAATCTTATGGCAGTATGGCACTGAAGTTATTTATAATTACCACGTTTACATGTAGTACTCAAATAGATTTGAATGCGTTTTCCGGATTGAGTTCGAACTCAGTGCGATCCCCGTTTACATGATGTTTTTAATGCGTATTGAAACCTGCTACAGATTTCTACAAAAGTTTTTATGTTAGTTAACCTGTCTTACTGTAATTTTATGTTGGATATACTAGTGAATATATGTCAATGAATTAATTATTGATTCATGATGTTTCATTTAGAAAGATTAAAACAGATATAGGAGTATTTCGTGGGTAATTATGAAAGGAGATAGACCTCGTGTGATAAATATTACTACGTTAGTGCGCATGAACGTACTCGATTCGATCTCAGTACGATCTCTATGTTCATGGATCTCAATACGGATTGAACCATTCTACTCCTTTTTTTTTGTTAGTATCGAACTTGACTCTTGAATTCCTCTTTACGTACACCTTTACAAACCGGAAAGCGTATTCATCGATTTTAAGTCCGACATTTAAATTGGTACGCGTTAATGTAGCTTAAACAGAATTTTATTTCGAAAATAGTAGGTTGGATCCTGCAAAGTAGGTATTTTATTTACTTTTTATTTTATGATATTTTTAACAGTGTTTAACGCCCGTTTTTACTACTGAGGCATCACAGACTGTGAACACTCATGATACATGAGATGAAATGATAAACGGGGAAAGGATTTTCAAAAAGAAGGAAGCGTTCCAGGCCTAAGTTTATGGCACCTCCCCGGCATTTGCCATTTATGAGGACTGAGGAAAATCTAGAAAAAACCTCAATGAAGGACGGCAGTCCCGGTGGGAATGTAACTCCAGACCTCCCGTTCACATTGTCGGTCCTGGTGGTCTAATGGTAACCATATATACCTCGTAAACCCAAGATCGCGCGTTCAATCCAGGCTACGGTTAATGATTTTTTCGGACGTAAAAATCCTAAGTATGGCTTCCTTCGATAGGGACTAAAACTGTGGGTCCTGTGTCATAAATTTACGACACGTAAAAGAACCTCAAGCCTGAAAGATGATTCCTCTGAGCAAAATTTATCGGCCGTTTCACGCCCTGAATTGAATGGTACGCTGATAAACTGAGATGTTAAAGAGCGTCCGTAAATAAAACAAATCAATCAAAAACCTCCCGCTCACGAGTCCGCGTCTAAAGGACCTCGGACACCCTCGGCGGCTTTATTTATGGTGACGTATGCTGATACATAAGATGTAAAAGTAAAAAATCAACTAGACTCGAAATCGATAACAATGATACGATTTGACTGCGTCACAACTTCCATCCGTTATTGTGTGGTATCATTTCGAATGAACATTTCATTAGTCAGTGATCTACTGATCCTTTAGAAACTTGATGTTATAACTTTGAAATTTGAACAGGCATACAGGCTTCCCTACCTCAAAATTGCTCCAAACTATCGAATATTATTACGATGTCGTTCATTAGCGCGTTTGGTGGAGACTATGTTGAGAAATAAAATACATATTTTCCAAGATAATGCGTTTAATTTGCTTTCTTTATCAATATTTTCAAACGCATAAAAAGTAGCAGTGCTGAATACTTGATCTTCTGTGAAATTTATAACACATTTTCAGTCAAATTGTTTATTTACTTGGAATTTTCCAGAGGTGTATGTGACATGTTTTACTGTTAAATAAGGCATTTCTCGCAGACACAGTATTCATTGCAATTGAAGGGGAAAAAATCGTTGAAACTCAGAGAACATTACACTGAAAAGTTATACAGAAAATAAACACAAGAGAAATAGGAACGATGAACGTGAAGGTTTGAATGAAATTGCGCGAATTCTCGGAATTAGTTATCTTGTCCAAATATCAGCACATATGTCCCAATTATCTTGGTCACGGAAAATAATTTTACTCTTATGGACCAAATAAAAAATTGTTTCAAACAAAAATTTGTTTAACATCATGGGGGAGTTCTTACTGAAGGTATACTTTCTTGCATCTTCATTAATGTAGGAGATACGGGATAGAACTTCGTTTATTTAAATGACACCTGGAACAATAAGAGGCGAGCGTGGCGGTTTGTTGATTTAATGGCATGTTGATTTCATTTGAGGTGTCAATTAATTAGGTGTAATTAGAAGTGCGGGCCGCTCTTATTTCGGCCGGCAGTCTCGATGATCTCCTGCTGTCGACTTTACCTGCACCGATTCTGGTCGTGGAAATGTCTCGACTGCTGTTGATTGCGTGTTATTATTCCTCGTTCCAAATAGCAATAACAACAATCTCAGATAGCTGAGCCGATTTTCATGAACCCGATCAATGGAGAGAAGGAAACGGAAGGCTGGGGTAAAATTTGACACGGCGAGAAATAAATGGTAAGCACAGAGTTTTCGTTGTTTGTTCCTAAGTTGCTGAGTGCCTCTCCATTAACTGAAGACGAAGAATGCCTGAGCGTTAATTCACATATTTTTTATCAACTGAGTTATTTACACCAACAGTAAAATTACTTTAGATCTCGCGACGGCTTTTATCACTTTTAACAGTAGTCTGGGTTGAATTTACTTATGCACGCGTACGTTTTTTTGCTAAACCTCACGTATTGTCTTTGCCTAGTTTATACTTTCACTGTTGTCTTTTACTAACAAAGATTCACTCAAAATAACGCGACTTAATGCGAACAATTATGCTGAGAGTTGTCACAGTTTACACCATACTTTTCACTCACATAGGCTCTAGTTCCCGAAACTGAATATAGAATAACGGCCTGTCACCGCTGGAAACTAAACTTGAAATTACAGTCTGTCGCCTCTGGATCTGAAATTGGATTGTCGGCCTGTCGCCTATGGATCTGGACTTAAAGAATGGGCCTGTCTCTTCCGATACTGAACTTGAAAATGTGGGCCTGTCGCCTCTGAAAACAAGGGGGAATGTAACGCAGGAGGCTCGCAATTGCCTCTTTATAACTTTTAAAACTTCTACAGTTAAAGCACCGTAGCTCCCTTTCAAACTTTTCTAATAGCTTCTAGAACATTTATTTGAATTCCATCCTCTGATTGGATACTGGGATTTTCATACAGCTTTCCTGATTCGTGCTGAAATAAACTTTGTGTAACACTTTTGCCTATACGTGTGCCTTTTAAATCCCAGACGGTTTAAGCTCTTTAAACATTCACCGTTTTTCACAGCACCCACGCGTATGTAATTTTCACAAAGTGATAGTTTTTCCTCAAGTTGGTCCTTTTAAAACATTGGACAATGCTCGGCTTCCGTCCTCCATACAAAAGAAAAACCTTGGCTCTTTTGTTAAATGCTTCACAATAACATAACGGCAGTAGGCACAGCTATCTTACACAAGTCTAGCTAACTAAAACACAGAGGAATATACATGTTTATACCTGTTCAACATATTATACATAACATATATATGTTTTCACTGACATAAATTAATCATTAATATTTGACCTGTACATTTATGACAAATAGAGTTACCGTCACGGGTGGCCGAGGTCGTTAAGGCGCGGACTTGTGGGTGGGACGTCTGGGGTTCGAATTCTGCCAGGACCGTCCTCCCTGACTGAGGTTTTTTTCCAGATTTTCCTCAGTCCTCATAAATGGCAAATACCGGGGAGGTACCCTAAAACTTAGGCCTGGAACGATTCCTTCTTTAAAAATAAATCCTTTCCCAAAATATAATTTTATCTCATGTATCATCAGTGTCCATCGCCTGTGGTGCCTCTGTAGCAAAAAATGGGCGTTAAACACTATTCATTCATTACAAATGGAGTTAATTATAGGAAGTCTGAGATTTATAATTCTAGTAATGGAGATTGTGATGGGGTTGAAGTCGGCAATATCGTTTCACACCAGGTACATTTTATTCAATAATACACTTACACTCTCCAAGATCAATTCAAAAGTATATCACACAACAATATTTGTAAAGAAATCATTAGATGTGCTAACAGGAATAAGCCCAAAGTTATCGGAAGAAAAAACCGAACTGTTTAATGCCTTGGTTGTGGAATTGTAAATTTAATAAGTTATAGCTAAAATAGCCGTAGTACTGATTTTCATTCCCGGTTTATAGTTTCGAAGGTATAGTTTTCTTTAGTTATAGTATTAGTACTGTTGATTTTAAAATCTGTAGAATTTAAATTGTATTGGAAAATATAAAAGAGGAATAAATAATAATTAATCTGAAGTAATTATGTACTGATGTAGAATCAAGCTATCAGGATGTATGCATTGCAGAATAAAATTAAAATTTAAAAAAAAAAAATCAAATTTTATTATTTGAAATTTCACCTTCATTATCTTACTGAATGTTAGTGAACTACACCGAAATCATGTCAGAGATTATAGAGAGATATTAGACAAGCAGTTTGTGATATAAATCTTATATCAGCTTTGTTCACATTTCAAAGATACGGCATTGAGTTTCTACAGTCAGTACGCCACTGGCAGTTATCTGGTTTACATTGCTGAAGATGGCGGACTTGATTCTTGATAGTCCACTATTTATAAATATGTAAGACTATTAGTACAATATTTTAAGATATTAAGAGATGAAATTAAGTCTAATAATCCAATATTTTATGACATTAAGGATTGAAATTTTTTATGATTGTTTGATGTTATGTTTAAGTGTTATTTATAGGTTTTGCTCGGCACTGAATGCTATTGAAAGCGGATTTTTTATGCTGAGCCCGGACATAATAAATACAGACCTTATTGTTGTTTTGTACTACCTCCTAATATTGTACGAATTTTAAAGAAAATTTCGGTTAGTACAGAAATGTCGCTTCCTGCTTCCTCCAACCACTAGAATCACCGCACCAGCTTACAGATGTTATAAAGCAGGAAATATAGAATTTGCGGTTTGATTCTTACATGTTGTGACAGCACAAGTGGTATAGTGACGGACAGGAGAATAAAGATGATGAACATTAGTTTTGATCTACATTTACGTAGATAAAATTAGTAAAATAATTAATATGATAATAATGAATTTCAGTTGTCTCTTAATAGTTAAATATTGGTTTGTATAAATGTATGTATTTCCTAGTGTATTGGGAAAGCACGTAAAGTCCCAGGATTCATGAGCTAGATTTGTAATCAATATATTTTGTAAATAAATACACTCTACCATCACCACCACCACCACCACCACCACCACCACCACCAATAATAATAATAATAATAATAATAATAATAATAATTGGTAGTTTGATACCTTAAGTATAAGAAATATAGGAAAATTTCATAAACAATATATAAATTATTTTTGTTTTTTTTAAATTATATATGTACCTAGTGTAAAATTTAGGTAGTTATTGTGACAGGAGTGAATGTTTAGCGGTGAGCAGAAGTGAACACGCTAATTTTCACGAGTGTTCTGAATGAAGGTCATACATGTGTTGCATACAACGTTTTATGCAACTTTAGCATTGGAATATTTTTAAAAAATATTAAAAATTTGTAAAAGTTTTGTCATGGCTTATTAAATTTGACATATTTTATTGCAAGCTTTATTAGTACTCGTTTCTATGACAATGTTTTTTGTTTTTTGTTTGAAGAATTCAAATGGAAATGGATGCTAATTCTGCAGTGTTTTATATAACAATATGGATATAATCCACAATAAATTATTAAGGAAGCTAAGGTAGCCTCTAAAAGTTATATTTTATACCTCCCAGCTTTGAAAAATATGCCAACAAGATGTTTTCATTAGTTGAACGAACATGTTTCCCTTTTCTCCTTGGACAGAACTTGTCATATTCCTTTTTGTGTATACTTAACTCATACTGTTGTTAAAATTCGTATGCAGTTTTAAATTATTATGAATACTTCATTCACACTCTGTTGAAGCAGGAAATATTGTCTCAAAATATCCTATTTAATTATAATTGCTTCTGATGACAATAATAATAATAATAATAATAATAATAATAATAATAATAATAATAATAATAATAATTATATCCTGTTTCAGGTAATCAAGGGTATTAATGCTATAATTAAAAGGAGGACCAGAATATTATACGTATTAGTGTATGTATGTATAGATGTCTTTTTACTAGCAAGCGATATTCAAGTTAGCTTTCTGAAATACCATGTCTTTGTTAGTGTTTGTAAAAGTAATGGGGCATGCTGTCCTTTGTCAGAGAAAAAGTCAGAATATTAATCTTACCTGGGAAAGTCTTAAGCATTACCCTTTTAAACCCTCGAACAGTCCAGCCGGCAACTGTTCGGCGCCAGTGTACTATAAATGGCTAGGAAAGTACAGGTATAACTATACTTTCCGCCAAAAGGAATTTCCGTGGATGGAGACACGGGTTTTCGTATAAACCAAAACCTTATCTATAACTAAGGGAGGAAAAGATATTACTTTAGAAATGAAGCATGTAAGAAAAGTGCCGAAATTTATGACAGGCCGTTCTTGGAAAACTCAACTGTGAGAAGATATTGTAGATCAGAAGGGGGAAAATAATTGTAGCCAATGGGCTTCGAATAAAAATAAACGAAAGAGCAGAACTTAGCAATACAATAAATATCTTAAGATAGCCAATGTGAATACATAACTAGAGAATAGAATAATAAAAAAGGGAATTTAATTTAGCGAGAGGCGTGGCGATGTTATAGAAAACTGGAGTACAGGATCAGAAGTTGTTGATTCTAAGGTCATTCTAAGAGCATTCTACGTCATTCTAGTTCATTCTAGGTTATTCTAGGTTATTCTGGATTGTTTTATTTCGAAGTTCAGAGTTCTGAGGCAGTCGCGACAGGAAGCAGTCCTAACAGTGTCATAGCAGAGTAGTTAAAACCGTCGCGAAGAGTTAAAGTAAATCGTTCGTTCAGTGAAAGTCAGTCAGGCAGTGCAACGTAATAGCAATAATAATCACCATCGTGATCAAGTGAATAAATAAGCAAGTGAATACAGCGAATTAATATCCGCCGAAGCACACATTAAATGTTCAACCAGTGCCGAACTTCATTGTTACAGTGAAAAATCTCCTTCCCCTCCCATGCCTTTAGGTCATTAAAAACAGTTCAAAATTCCCCTGAGATTCCTATCCTCTGCATTGGAACCTGAGAGTTAGGAAGCATCGAACTCATGACTCCAAGAGCCGAGGTAAGACAAGAAGATGATCAAATCGTGCAATTAAATAAATAATAAATCACCAACATCCTAAAATAACCCACACACAATAATTCCCGTTCCAAAATTGTCGACCAACGTGTGGGCCAATAATTACCGTTCCACTGTGTATGACATCTCTCCCCAGCTTAAAGCCGTTGGTCATAAGGAAACAGAAAGTAGTGATGATGATGATGATGATAATAATGATGATGATTATGATAATAATAATAATAATAATAATAATAATAATGATGATAATAACAACAACATTTCACGGATACAAAATAGAGAAATAAAGCGCTTGAACGTATTCTCATCCGCACTGTAAACAATAAAAGTAATACAATCACAAAATCTACACCTGAGAAATCTGTTGTGTAAAGCATATCGAGGTAGGAGGAACGGAATAAATAGTAATATGCAGCGGCAACACGAAGAAAACAAATGTCACATAGCACAAAAGGCTAAAAGCAATTACAGTGAAAAGTTAATTCCGAGAAGCCACGTGATTGTGCAAACAGACACAATTGCAAGCACTCAAAGAATGCTGGCCTTGCAATCCTATGCGTTAATTCGAAATCACAATATTATGAAGAGTGGTACCACAGGTAAACAGAGCACTACGTCGCACCGGATATACATAAATAAGATGAATCACACGGGGCCAGGTGGCGTCTGTTTATTCCTTTGCCAATAATAAGCAGCGACATCTGTGCATGCACATGGAGCTAAATACCGCTGGGCTTCCATGAAAATCGTTCAGACTAATAGTTTTTATATCCAGAACAGAGTAGGTAACGGGGTACGGGATGCACATGGGTGTGGGATCCCCAAAAAGACTAACAAAACACCTACACAAACAGACGCACGCATACATTGTAGCCATTGTAAGATAAACAATCCTAAGTTAACACACAAAGTCAGTAAAATAAACGTATTACAACATAATCAGCTGCTATAAGCAAAACTGAAATATTGCCCTAGAACGTTTAGGGGATTAACTGGAGGCAATAAACTAATCATTGATGGTCGACCCTGCAGTATATATTTAATGTATATATCACAAGTATGAATTTTAAAAAAGATCTCCATTATTGAACAATTACAATAACAGCTCAATATTATACAGGGGTTTTGCATTCTCTAAAAAGGAATCTTAGACAACAATTTGAGGTAGGGAACTCAGGGTCAAAGGTTTTAAAATTAGGTGCTAGAGCTTAAAGTTTAAAAAAGTATGCACGCCATTTACCTTAAACTTAAAGAATTCCATTTCACGCAAACACCTATCAATAGATTGAAATTAATATAGCATGATGTGGATGACTTATATTAGGGGGTCTTTCTCTATAGGTCTAAATCAGGCGCATGTTGCCAAGTTCAGAAAAACTGAAATCATTCTCCGTATCTTCATTTGATAATTTATTTGGTGAGTCATATTGTCTTATATCTTGGTTACAAAGCGAAATAATCATGCATGGAACAATTGACAGAAACATTAGGAAAAAAGTAGAATCGCGACTTTTGTAGCATGCCAATGCAACGGCTTGCCATCATGTATTTAGCCTGTTTTCTGCAGATTATTTTAACACTAAATTGTAAAAGCGCTGTTTTAACAATCAGGTCTATTGCGATTACGTGAATCCGCTCCAATACAAATGTTAAAACTAGTTAGCTTTGGTATGAATTTCTGTGTACCAAATTACAATTACTTCAATGGTGCGTAACCTGGACATTTTATGTCTGCGACCCCAGGTCAAATATCCCAAAAATGCTTGTCTAAAACCCCTCTATATACACTGAAAATATATCCGTGTTGTTCTTTAACGATCTGCATATCCGATGTTGTGCACGTTTTATTGACAAGAACGATTACTTCAAAAAGATAAAATAGTCGACTGAGCATTGTTAATTTTTTTTTATTTTGGTTGCAACATTCCATCTAATGTTTTAAAAATATGCTGCAGAAATAGTGTCTTTTCTACCAACCTCCTGAACGACAAATTAATTCGAACAGACTTTATGATTATGTGTGCGAAGAAGAATCTAAAATGTTGATATTTACTTAGTTTTACTCATCGATTGTTGACAAAATGAATTTAGCAATACAAAAATATTGTAAAAATGGTACACAATGTGCTGAAAAATAAGAGATTTGCTTTTGGAGCCATTCGACCTGTCAGGTGAGTCAGAGACATTAAATAAATTATGTTAAATTGTAAATGAGACATCTGAAATAAAGACATGGTGTAATACAGACATCTACCTCACCGTTTTTTTATCTATTTATTTTGGACGCTCTTTAACATCTCAGGTCATCCGCGTCCTATTTAATTCAGGGCGCGAAAAGGCCGATAAATTTTGCTCAGAGGCTTCTTTTTTCACGCTTGAGATTTTTTTTTCGTGCCGTAAATCTATGACACGTGACCCACGGCTTTACTTCCCTTCCGAAGGAAACCATACTTAGGATTTTTATCCACCGATGCTGGCAGGGATTGAATCCGCGATTTTGGTTTACAATGCAAGTATGGTTACCAGGACCGACTGCTATACCGTGTTTGATAATTCCGATAACAAGGTAAAAAATGAGCAATGGCAATGAATAATATCATTCTGCTTGTAACTCACACACTGTAAATCTACTGGTTAAAGATCTGCTAACAAAACATGATCAAAAGAAAACCAAGGCGCGAAAGAAATGAATAATCCAGATCAACAGACCATTTTGTTTATGGTGGTTCAAGAGTTGGCCTTGCCTTGGACAACTATTGCTGCTCTCAACGAGATGATCGTATCTCTCTGAAGAACATTAAAGCAATCTATGAATGGGCAGGTAATAAGGAATTGGACAACATTTGAAAATCAAAGCAACTACTTTTGTTTGAAGAAATTTTTCTTCCACAAGTGGAACAGTTGCACTCTTAGATCCCTTCAACCACCTCATTCTTCACATATCAATAGTCAGAAAGCATTGCCCTTGTTGCAGTGCTGTGCCTGAGCGTTATGAAAAGCAAGCGGAAAAAAAACAGTGTCTAAATAACAATACTATCCTGGCAGCAAATGTACTGCACATTATCCACATTATCGAGGACAGAATTTTAATGAAGAACACAATGCTTAAGTGAAAGAACTCATATTGGAAACTGTGGATGCAGAAGGCTCGTCACAGTTTTCAGCAATATCATGAATAGACAAACATATTTGGGACAAGGGCATCAATTCCTGCATAAATTCTGTTTTGGGGAGGCACAACAAGAAAGATTCAGATATTAATAAATTGCTAAACATTCTAGATTGTTTGCCCAAGTGGCAAGTTTATCCCAACTAGTCTTTTGTGTATAATGCTAACAGAAATCGCATATAATTTGAAAAATTAAAATTGCTAAGTACATGTTAATTACTCTCTTAAAATGCAAGATTCAGTTTGTTATATTATTGACTATATTTTATTTGAAATGTGTAGTATTGTGGTAGTTAATTTATAAACTCAAAAGCACAGAATGCTGGAATATTTATGTTATTTAATACAATAAGCAAGCAGCCATCAAGTTATCAAGCTACACTGTTACAGATTGTTTGGAGTTTCACGGTGTCCAAACGCAAACAACTAAACATCGGAATTCTTAAGCATCTAATTTCAAGTTAAGTACACTCAAACACAAACGAAGCAAGCTATGAATCAACGCCCGGCAGGTGAAAAATAACTATTGAGAATCAGGCGTAAGGTGAAGGGTGATTTGAGTTTGTGATCTCCTCTTCATCTTCAACTGGGGCCCACAGTCCAAAGCTTATAACTTATTTTCGTTTTATTCTGCTTTTAGTGCTTAGAAATCCAGATGCTTGTTATGACTTTGATCTTTTACATGTTAAGTTTTGTTTTTACTCTTGTTGCTTCACTTCTTTTAGTTTTCTGAGACTTTTAATTGTAAATTTTACCGTTACTATTACTGCAATTTTTACTGATGCTTGCTTTACTGTGCTTGAAATTATCATTGATGTTTGTTACCCTTGCCCTTACTTGTTTCCATTAGTTATTTAAGTACCTGCTTGTGTCTGTAATTGTTTACAATACTGTTATTTTTACTGCTTTCGTTATTTTTTACTATTTTATATTTTTATTATTAATCTTAACGTGCTGTTAATCGTTACTTTACCGATATTGTCAATTCTACCATTACTGCTACCTTTGAACTTCTTCCTATTGCTGTAGGTTTAATTGATATCTGCTACTTCGTACAGTAACATTTTGTGTAACCATTTATAGTAACAATACTATGTTACCGTAACCTTTTACCATAATTTATAAAACTATATTATTACAATAACTTATGTGTGTACAAATACATATACATTTTTTTCTTTGGCTTGTCACTAGATAAACTTTTAATAGTGTTCAACACCCGGTTTTGCTGCTGATGCATCACAGGTGGCGACCATCGATGATACTGAGATGAAATGATAAATTGGGAAAGGTTTTTTATTTTTAAAGGAAGGATACATTCCAGGCTAGGTACCTCTCTGGCATTTGTCATTTATGAGGACTGAGGAAAACATGGAAATAAACTTAGTCAGGGAGAACGGTCTTGGCGGATATCGAACCCCTAGACCTTCCCTTTACACATCCATGGCCTCGGCCATTATCAGTGTAGGTAAATTGTTACTCTTATATATGATCTGTTGTCACTTGTTTTGAATTAGAATTACTTTATACGCTTCTGTTTCTCGTTACTGTTGTTTTGTTGTTACTTGCGTTACTTGCGTTGCGTTGTTACTTGCTACTGTTACTTCCACTGTAACGTTTGCGTTGATACCAATGGTTATTTTGTAGTTATTATTATGAATCGGAGTCACTAAAGCCAGAATGAAGAGGAATGAAGTGATGTTGGTATTGCACTGTACACAAAAGATGGAGGAGGTACAATGGGTCATCAGCTACAAATCACTCTCATTCTTTCGCCTGTCACTCACCAGTTCTCGTTTATGTGACAGGCTATGTCTTATAACCTGTGTTTGAGTGTACTTAACTTGATGTTAAATCCTTAAGAATTTCGAGCCTAGTTATTATTATTATTATTATTATTATTATTATTATTATTATTATTGTTGTTGTTGTTGTTGTTGTTATTATTCCACCATTATTTACAGAGTACACTAAATAGGGTTCTAGTTTAAATAGAAAGCAAACACTTCTGAAAAGACTAAATAGAACTAACAATAAGACTCTTAATATACTAATTTATATTTAAAGGGCGTTTGTCAAATGCTATAGTAAAATTGAGAAACTGTTCTTCTAATGGACATTTTATGTTGAATATATATCCCAGTGTTTTTTTTTTTTTTTTTTTTGAGTAGTGTTTAACGCCCGTTTTCACTACTGAGGCACCACAGGCGGTGGACACTGATGATACATGAGATAAAATGATAAATTGGGAAAGGATATTTTTTTTAAGGAAGGAAGCGTTCCAGGCCTAAGTTTAGGTACCTCCCCGGCATTTGCCAGTTATGAAGACTGAGGAAAACCTGGAAAAAACCCCAGTCAGGGAGGACAGTCCTGGCGGGATTCGAACCGCAGATCTCCCGCTCACGAGTCTGTGCCTTAACGACCTCGGCCACCCGTGGCGGTGTCCCAGTGGTGTGATGTATGTATATTACCAATTTAAATGGTTTACTATTGCGCATTTTCTACACTGACACTGTCGACGAGTTTTTACATGAGAACAAGTAAACATGTGAAATAATTTGAAATCTTTAAAAATTATACATAGATGTTTAATGAGAGTAAAAAATGTTGGAGATCCAATATGTTTCAATCATTAAGCAGGTGAAGCTTAATTGAGGCGTTTACCTAACTGAGCACACATGGAAAAAATTGTTTTCGGGAAATCAAATGAAACTTAATATTTTATTGGGCAGTATTTTGAACTCAAAGTCTTATTGAAAGAATATTAACATAAACACATTTACAAAATAATTCATGAGTACGATTTTATATCAACGTATTAAATCATATTTTGTTACTGTGCTCAACTGACTTTTTTTCCATAGAGCGTAGAATTTCCTCACAAAATTGAAATAAACCAGAAATATAAGTATTGAGAGTGTAAAAATGGCACCTAAAATTAATTAAAAAACAGCTATTAATGCTAGCAAATCGGGCCGCATTCAAACACATGTTGAGGTTAGGATTCCTTTACAGTCATATTTGACATGGTATGTAGGTTTCAGTACAGATTTTTAATACAGCAAAGTACCATTCTTTGTATACTTCTGATTCTGTAATATATATATATATATATATATATATATATATATATATATATATATATATAATTCAAAAGTAGTTAGTGTAAGATTTTCGTTCACTTCATTGTTACATTACCATGCAGTGGAACATTAAAAGATGATAGATTAGTATGACTTTCTCGAGGCCTCCAAATATGGTTCAGCAATGTTCACTAATGATTTCAACGGTTCAAAATTCTGGTCCCACTGGTTGAAGGAATATCCACGAATTGGGAAAATATGGGAAATGTTTACATTAAACTTCTTGACGAACCACATCCCAAATTTAACCATAATAGTTTTTGTTCTGCTCCCAGCAAGCGTCGACAGAAATACTATTGAGCCAATATTGGGTCTACTATACAAAAATGAAATAATAGAGTCAGCTCCTTTCCTCGCCTTCCCTTTCATTATATGATGCTCCTTACATTGTGAATGTGAACATTAAAGACGTAGCACTAAGAGGAAGTTGGTTATGCTCTAGCAAACATTCGAATAACGTCGTACAGTGTTGCCATGTCATAACGAAACTTTTAGGGATTATGGATTCAAATATGACAGTTTATTTAAATTGATCTCTGGAAAAAAATACCCAGTGACCTATGGATCACTAGACAAGAGAATGCTTTAATTAATTTCATTCAATATTTTAATAAACTTTCTAAAGCAATTTATCGTCAACGAGCTTTAAATCCTTCCGTTTATTTATGAAATATTGCCGAGTTGTCACAATATTTTCATAAACAGTACTTAAAAATCACTTAGAGTAGTTGGAGAAACACAATTTAGTTTTTTGTTAACAAAAGTTTACCTGAGCGTTGTTTTCTCAGAAAAGGCACTTCTTCGCCCTCAGCTATGCTCTTCTTGTCATTAGCTGCAGGTGTGAAGTGGTCAAGAGCTTTTTCATAAAAACTCTTGTCCTTTGCAGTAGCTGCGCGGGTGTCAACAGTCCTCTTATCCTTCCTCCGTAGTTCACTTAGTTTGTTTTCCTCCTCGACTAAACAAATGACTCAATTGTAGGATCTCCGGCTGGAACATGAAACCTTCCTTGCCACAAATATTTACTTTAACTTTTATTCTCTTGTTGAATTCTGAGTATATAAACTCTCTTTGATCCCCTATTGCTTCACTTCTGTTGCAATATATTTTTAAGTTAAGAAACCTTCATTTGTTGCAAAACTCTTTACAGCTTCATATTTGGCCAGAATAGAACGTTAGCTCAATGGACCTAGTAGTTGCTGCCATTTTTAATTCATCTCAGATCTTCTAAGTACCCCATATCGGTGTATAAGTCTGTGTCCATACGAAGCAAAAGTTGGGTCACCCCAAAAAGTGAAAGGTAAAATTAAACAACTATTCGGGTGAGTGATGATTATTGCTTAAGGGCGCAAAACAGCTATGCTCATTAGCGCCCAACAAATATTCGGGCTGTGCGCCTAAACATGCTACGATATTTAAGCAAAAGCTAATTCCATTTATTGGACATTTTAAAATAAATTTAATGAATTTCATTAACAGCTGCATACCAATTAGTGTGTCAACTACTAACTCCAAAGAAAAAATTTCACAATATCTTTTTTGTCACTACGACAATTATTTTATGCTTTTATAACATTTATTGTCATGCTATACACATTTTCACAAATTGTATTTGATGTCTCGATATTTATGACATTCCATCCAGTTAAATTGCAGTTAGAAGGCTGTATTTCAACATTTGATTGTAAATAAGCAACATTATAACATGAAGGTAAGTGACGATAAGCCAGATACAATCCAGTTTTATAATTCCGCTAAATCAACAGTGGATGACAAGTGCGTAAGAACATACTCTCGTTGTCTAGTAATGGAGGTTCAGTTCAACCTGATTGATTTTTTGTATTTGCATATTTACGGACGCTCTTTAACATCTCAGGTCATCAGCGTCCCATTCAACTCATGGCGTGAAACGGCCGACAAATTTTTCTCAGAGGCCTCTTCTTTCAGGCTTGAGGTTCTTTTTCGTGCCGCAAATGTAGGACACGGGGCCCACGGCTTTACTTCCTTTCCGAAGGAAGACATACTCACGATTTTTACACCTGAAAAAATCCATCGATCCTGGCCGGGTTTGAACCAGCGATATTGGTTTTAGAAGGCAAGTATGGTTACCGCTACACCACCAGGACCGACTCAACCAGATTTTTTTTTTGAGTAGTGTTTAACGCCCGTGTTTACTACTGAGGCACCACAGGCGGTGGACAGTGATGATACATGAGATGAAAAGATAAAAGGATATTTTTTTTTTTAAGGAAGGAAGCGTTCCAGGCCTAAGTTTAGGTACCTCCCCGGCATTTGCCAGTTATGAAGACTGAGGAAAACCTGGAAAAAACCCCAGTCAGGGAGGACGGTCCTGGTGGGATTAGAACCGCAGACCTCCCGCTGACGAGTCCGTGCCTTAACGACCACTGAACCTGATGAATGAATGGTGTTTAACGCCCGTTTTTACTACAGAGGCACTACAGGCGATGGACACTGATGATACATGAAATGAAACATTGGGAAAGGATTTATTTTTAAGGAAGGAATCGTTCCAGGCCTAAGTTTAGGGTACCTCCCCGGCATTTGCCATTTATGAGGACTGAGGAAAACCTGGAAAAAACCTCAGTCAGGATGGACGGTCCCGGCGGTATTCGAACTCAGACCTCCCGCTCACGAGTCCGAGACTTAACGACCTCGGCCACCCGTGGCGGTCACTGAACCTGATTGCAGCATATAATTCATTGTATTGTTTCTTGAAACTAATGAGCAGTGGTCTAAACAGTGCGAAAAGATGGATTCAGGAAGGAAAGATTGTTTGAAGCAACTCGCTCAAAAACTCTGCATCATAAATATAAAGAGAAGTTGGTTTACATCCAAAGTATTTAATTGCTCTACATATCTTGGGGAGTAATTTTGATCAAAGTCAAGGAGCAGTGAGCAGGGAAACGTCGCTGCTATTTATGCCCGAAAAGCAAGGACGGAAGCACATGCATGCTTGCACTTCGTGCAATAAGTATATGTGCCGTGCTCATAGAGCAAAAGAAGAGTTCATTCCCAAGAGAATCCGTTCCCAGTGTATTGTTTTCATATACACGATTCATTATCTATGTTCAATAAATGTGCACTGTTTGTCACGTGTATATAGTATAGTATAGTATGCATTTCTTAGAATACTTTTATATTTTTATAGCTGTTTGTTAAAGTGATGTTTCATTTGTAAAACAAAATTAAAATATGGTGATCCTGGCATGCGAAATAAATATACAGTTTTAGTGAAGTATGACACAATTGTTGTAATTGATGGCACATTTCATCTTCAGTGCTTCAAGCAATTGTACACCGTACATGTTTATGGCTGTAGGACGTATTATCAGTTTTTATTATTAACATCAAAATCATCCTACTTATTATGAAAACTTGTAAAAATGTATGTACTCTTTGTGTAATGAACACTTGGATCCTGAAAACATTTTCTTACATTTTGATATAGCTGCATATATAAAACCAAAATAGTATTTTCAACCTCTACGCTTTTCACTGTTATCAACTCCATTTAGGTCATAGCTGGTACCACTAAATATCTGATTTGGATTAGTTTGCACTAGATCGAGGTTGATGCCTGTGAAGGGTTGAATTGGTTAATTGGGTGGGTTGTCTTATTTGAGGTCAAGTGAAATCGAAGAAACCTGTGTAGTTCTTATTAGTGTTCGATCAGAAATGGACAACGATATCTGTTTCTGTGACTACACACTAGAATCTTCATGGCCGAAAGCAATTATTTCCTCTTGTACTGTGGGCTCTTCCTACTTCTGATATCCCTCTCACTACTAATGAAGCCGAATCTTTTCATAAATATTTTAAAGGTAAAAGTCACATCCATCAATTCACTTAGTCATAGATATTTACATGAATGTTCAAGCAGAAACTTATTTGAAATTCCGGATGCCAATAAATGGGAGAAAAAATATTTGCACTCATCAACATTTTATGGAAAATGTATGGCAGAAAACTGATCAACAAACTGCGGTTTTTAAAGGTTACTCCGCTTAACTTGCTAAACATTGGGCGCTAATAATGCATTTTTAGTTTATATTAACCAGCTCTATTACAAAATCACTTAACAAATTTTTACATTCACTGCTAATGTTCGTATGCACGTAAGTAGCAATGGGCAGTCCTAAGTCTGTATGCGTAAGTGGGAAGGAAAATATATGTACGCTTTTCATATAAGCATGGATTTAATTTTTGTGCACTCCTAACTGATAAAAGGTGTGTAATGTGCGCTTTTGATGCTCACCGGCAATATACGGCGTAGGCAAGGTCCCTAACATTTCCTCAGATGGAAAGTCCCAGATGCTGGCAGGTCCTCGAGAGCCATGACACTATTACAACCCTATCACCCGATGGCAGCCCGAGAGAGCCCCCAGCAATACGTAGAACCGCTTCAATGCCGAACAGCACCAGCCCGCCTCACCCGACACGTTCGACCCTGCAACTGGTAGTAATACGTAATGAAAATATGCAGGTTGATTATAAAGTCTCGATCCATTTTTGTGAAAAAATGACATTAGATTCAAATTTATATATTGAATGTAAACCCTAACACACAGTAACACTTACTCCATCTAAGTTTATTGCACTTGCAATTCCACACATACCTAATTCCCAGCGACGCACAGCTTCACGAAACATATTTTCTAAGAATGCAGCTGTGATGCTCAGCACTGCCTGCCTGATACTGTCCTTTATATGGTCGATGGAGTTGATTCTGACTTTGTACACTTGAGACACTGCGTACTCCCATGTAATAAAGTCAAGAGGTGTGAGACCAGGAGAACGCGGAGTTCAAATAAGATGTAAAACCCAAATCCACCAAATTGGAAATGTGGCTTTCAGATACTCACGAACGACCCGTTCGAAATGAGGGGGTGTTCCATCCTGTGGAAAACCACCGTTTCCAAGATGCCAACCTTCTGAAATTGTGGTTGAAGGAAAAGCTGCAACATTTCGATATACTAAATACCTGTCACTGTGGGTTCTGCGCAGAAGAATGGTCCGTATATCTTAGACTTTGTGATCCCCAGCCATACATTGACTTTTGGAATGTTTCGTTCTCACTCGAGGATCTCATTTGGCGGTTCATATGCCCACACTCTGCAATTGTGTCGGTTCACCATGCCACATATGTGCAAGGTAGATTTATCGCTAAACAACACATTTTGGAGCTAATTACCTCTTCGACTGCCTGCAACAGGTCGATGCACATTGCTTCGCGAATAGTGCAGTCCTCCCTTCCCAGCTAATGTCAGTTTGGAGCGGTATAACCGTTATTTCAATGTTTAGTGGAGACTTTTCTACACTGTCGGTTGTGATTCACCTAACTCCCGACTTAGTCTCCTTGTAAATACTTTTGAGCTTCTGTTAATTCCATCCTCTATTTGCACAGTTTCAGCTTGCAAACTGGGCCTACCGGAATATTTCACATCCTGCAATACTGCCCTTGGTTTTGGATTTCTGATCCAACAGTCTGATATTTATCCTGATGGGAACGGAATTATGGAGTTTTCGCATAAAGTCCGTTTGAACCTTTCTTTAAACGCGCACATACCACATTCTTTCTTCAGTGGGCATATTTTAGATCACTTATAACAGAAACATATAATCAGCCGTTTTCTAAAAAGTGGATCGAGACTTTATAATTACTGTATGAAATGGGAGATAGGAAAATATCACTCGCCTAAGTGACCAGGGGACACCAAGAAAAAACCAAAACCAGGATGGACGGTCCCAAGGATTTGAACCCGAAACCACCCAAATGAGAGTATCAAGCGTTACCATTTGAGTCACCTCACTCGAAATTTTCTTAAGTATTCCATAACCATCTTTGGGCTAGAAAGGTCTTCCTTTCTTGCTTAATGCGTCTTGGATTCTGTGATTTAGATTCTTTAAGCGTAAAATATCTTTCTCATATTTTGTTTTATCTACATGCAAAATCTTCTTTATAAAAATTCAACCTTGGATTCTGTCATTTCATGACTGCAGTCCTAATATGAATCATCAGATGCAGTTACGCTTTTTGTTACGTTTGATGGGTTTCATTTAATTTTCCTACTTCTTTCCCCTTTAATAAATCCTTCTGAATATTAAACAACAGGCCACATAAAAACAAAGGCATAAGGCAGGGAAGAGAAATTTCTGTTGCGCATGTGCAGCAAAGCAGGCTATGACTGATTGCATTTTATTTAATCATTTCAGTTGATTTAGTGCACAGCGTGGGAAGAGCGTTCCCAAGTTTTGATACATTAATGTCTTCTAAATAGTTCCGCAATCTGAAAATCACAAATATTGGCTTAATGCATTTTCGACTTCACCTCTTCAATTTCCGTTCCAGTTCTCGCAACCTCGTCTCAACCAAACGCCAAGCTGCACTAAACAAAATAAAGATTTTCGGGAAAGTCACGGACGTTTGCACGCGCCTCAGCAAACAAGATTACTGACAAAGTATATAAGTAGCGCGTCCTCGATAGAAATAGTTGGTAATCGCATTTTTGCATGCGACTTCGAGCTAAAGTTAACTCTTGTCGGGTAACATCTGCAAATAGCGTACAATATGGTGTCTCATATTATTATCATTAAGGATACAGTACTACAGCATGCGGAATACTGCAATAAGTTCTTGCCCTTTAATAAAAACTGGAATGTTATGTTTCTTTGCGGTATTTCCATGTAGTGCGCAGTTTATACATTATAAGAATTTATGTTAAAAAAAATGCGGTTTACAACCACAATATACACACGTAGGAACAAAAGTGTAAAGTTTTTTCTAAAAATAAATATATAAATATAATAAAATGAAACTTCACAGTGCTGTGAAAAATAAATGACTCTCTTTAACAAATGTCGTTTTAGTTTACAAACCACAAATAAGATTATCGTCCATTACATTTAATAAAACTGCACATGTTTATGCTTAGACATCGTAATATGTAAGCACTAACAGCAGAATGAAGTTTTGTGGGTAATAAACTCTAGATAACAGATGGGGATACAATAAGTCACAAACTACTAGCCACCCTCTCCCCTAATACCTATCAACTCCTCAGTTCTTGTTTGTCTGCCCGGCAGTGGCACATAGTCTGTGTTGTGTGTACCTGATTTTATGTTAAGTGCTTAAGAATTCCAATTCTTGTTTATGTTAATATATGCTTTATATGAAGTTGCAAGTTTCATATTAGTTATTAAAACAAATATTTGAAGTCATCTGCCAGGTCTTTGTCATTTGACGTACGTGGTTGACGATATCAGCAAATATGTCTTCGCAACATCATTGTGGTGCACCGCCCTTTCAATATGTGGTAATTAAAATGCTGTTGACAGAAGAGGAGGGAAAGTGATAGTTCAGGGTTCTGATCTTAGTGCATTTGGGTTGCGGTGAATTGTTCATTTGGTTTATTTACGGACGCTCTTTAACATCTCAGATCATCAGCATCCCATTCAATTCAGGGCGTGAAACAGTCGATAAATTTTGCTCAGATGCCTCTTTTTTCATGCCTGTTGTTCCTTACGTGCCGTAAATGTACGACATAGGACCCGCGGCTTTATTTCTCTTCCAAAGAAAGCGATACTTAGGATTTTTACATCCGAAAAATCCATAGATCCGCGATCTTGAGTTTACGAGGTAAGTATGGTTACCACTTAACTGCCAGGATCGACAGGTTGCGGTGAAGCAGTTCCAGCAATGCGAATACGACGTAATGTTACTTAATGCACTTTATTACTGAGCATAGCAATTGTTTCTTTGTGATAAACAGCGCTCTTGTTCTATAAGCACGAATAAATAACCTCAGTAACAACAAATTAAATAACCAGAAAAATTTGATCACAGACTAGTCCCGCGAACTTCAAAGCACTCCGATTTTTTCAATTAATTGCGGTGTCGTGTCCAGCTGTTGATTTATATCGTGTTGGAGGTCACTGACTCGCTGTTCTACCTGCTGCGTGTCCATGTTGTTGTCCTCTTGCTGCGTGCCTGCCATTATGTCACTGAGGAGCACATTGCGGGGTCGAATGTGTATGTACTTGTTGGGACGTTTCCTTGATGTGTCCAATCTGTTTACAATGGAAACACAACTGCGCTTGGCATCATAACTAGTGTTGATCAAGAGTCCCGAGTCTGCTAGGAATGACTTTTTAATGCAAATTTTTACTGCTTCAATACCATTATTAACCGGAAGGAGATGTGAAGCACTCCATTGTTTATTTATAATGTTTTAACTTCGCCGAGCTCATTTAGCAGCAAATTAATTGCTGCATGTGATATTTCGGACAGACGGTTAAAAATCCTCACTGAAATTGTTTGACTCTACGCTTCTGATCATACGTGAATTGCACTGTTTTTTCAAACGTATACAATAATTGCTCACACATAGCTGCAGAGCGTTCCATGGTATTTAGCCCAATCGTGTCAATTTGGACGTCTTTAAACTTTAAACATTGCTGTATGCATACATAGAGTTCTAAGACCGATCGTCTTTTCGCCTTGGCGTCAAACTGAAATTCCATTATTAGTTTTCGTTGAACATTTTCCATTCTGATCAATCTAGAATACCACTCTTACAGTGTAAGGAAAGAATTAAATATTTCTTACAAATTGACAATTAAAAGGAAAAACAAAGAAACTCTTGGGCATATGTGACTAAAACAAGAAGAACTAGAGAATAAGAAATTGATAAAACACTTTTTATAACGATTTAATGGGGAAGCCTTTTCTCTTGTTCTTATTCTATTACGCTACTACCAGAGATCGAACTACGGCCTACCGCAGCGACCTCTGTTTACTATTTCATTGATAGAGGGCAGAATTGCAGAGGGGCATATAATCAGCATGCCGGCACTCCGCCGATCGCCCATCACGTACTTTATAGATGGAAAAACGCCACCTCTCCATCAGCCAGCTCCCTAATTATTCTCAGGAGGCTGGGGGCCCCGTTCCAGAACTCTCTAACTTAAAATTTCTTAAGCACATACCGGAATTTGAACCCGTGTTCTCCCGGCCCGCAGTCAGTAACGCTAACACTAGACCAAGCAAGCAGTCCTCTTGCACCTTACACACAGATAAGGTTTTCTTAAGTAAACGACTATCAAATCATGTCTGGCAATTAAAATTGCGATGATACACGTGCATATTTTGATACAGTTTTTTTGATTGTTACGTACAGACCGAAGGAATGGAGGTCAACCCCTGAGTCATCTCTAGGCTATATGTTGAATGAGCTGGAAAAGTTTGTTAAGGGTGCTTTCGTATTTTGTTCCGAAATAAATTTTCATTGGCACAGGGCTGTTCTCCAGAGTGAAATGCTTCGTATTTTGTTCGCATTATAAGTTTATGAGACAGGTGTCAATCTGTTGTTCTGCAAAGTTAACTATTTCTGTTATTTATTTCACAGTGGACAAGAATCGATGCAAGTATAAACCGGCGTCCAGCACTTAAGCAAAAGAAGAAAAAAGAAGTGCGAAGGTAAATGGAATAATGTGAATAGGGAATTGAACGTGGTAATTAAGGACAATGAAGCTAACGAAAAGGAATTGAAGGAAATGGAAGGAATTGTAGAAAGGATGAGAAGGAGTTGAAGGAAAAGGAAGAACATGTAGCTAGAGAAGAAATTGGTGGATGGAATTAAAAGGAATGTAGAGAAGATGAAAGAGGAGTTCCGGAGATTAAAGGGGTTAATTGCAAAATTAGGTGAAGTCTGTATGTGAGGAGGAAGAAAATAATGCAAATACCTACGAAGAGATGGAGGGAGATAGAAATAAGGGGAAAAAGAAGAAGTAAATATGGAATACCACACACAAGATTAAAAAATTATATATAAATGTTTTTTATTTATTAATGGAGTAATAACTAAAAAATTGATAAAACTTTAATATTTTTATTCCGAATACTATTTTAGGCTGATACATGAAATATATGTATTAAATTCTTCTAAATTTCTCATGGTATGTAACATTGTATGGCAATCATGCAAATAAATCTTACTAAAATATTTCTATAATAATTCAAAATAAATATGTTTACGAGGGAATTTTGATATTTTAACCTAAATGTCTAATGCATCATGTGTTAATAACAAATCGTCAAGCTTAACAAATCATCCGTGGTAACAACGCCATATTCTGACTGGGATATATTCGTAAATGATTGTTTTATGCTTCGTTGTTCTGAAAATTTGTTTTATTTGTAGAGTCAAGTGTCTATGAGAGGAAGAACCTAAGTACAGTTAGCCTGAAGAGATGCTTGCAGCTGAAATCAAATTTGTCAGAGAAGTAAATATAAAAATACTTCGCAGAACTTTAAGAGACCCCCTACAAAATCGTACTGTACAGCTAAATTAGGTACGAAGACAAATTTTTAACCCTTACTCTTGAAGGAGAGTTATACGAGATAACTAAACTGGCCAGTGTTGGTTATCCGCTAACATCAAGAGTCTTAAGAAGTGCTGTTTGCATATTTTGTGAAGAGAATAAAGTGAAATATAATTTTATCTAAGGAAAAATATTAGTCTTGATTGGCTCAAGTCGTTTCTTTCTCGAAATTCAAACATTACAAAACACACAAGCGAAACAATAAATCTAAGCAGCACAGCGTCAAATCGATCTGTTGTCTAATTCCATTTTAAAAACTAGAACAGGTCATGGCTAGATGTTATGGTTATTTATAATGTTGATGAGAAAGAATGCAGGCTGTGCCTTCATAAAGAACCTTACGTACTGGCAAAAGAGCTCAAACTTTGTAAATTGTCTGGTAGGGACATCGTGAAAGGATTATTATTGCTGAAACCCTCTCGGCAATACCATTAGACCAATGATGTTCAAGTGTAGAATGAAACCAGAATGAATGGATCGTCCTGCTCAAGGTATTGTTGCAAATACTTCTGTTGGCATCATGACGTCTTGAATTCGTCTGCCTGCTTTCAGAGAGCCATTAACTGAAAGGAAATACTATATATAAATTATTTTCTACAAAGAGATTTTTTTGTTATGGTTTTACAAATTTATACGTATGTCGTATTTAACCATACAGTGCTGACCTTATTGCCCATAGGTATAGAAAACAACGCCAAAATGCAAGTTAATGAATTATATTTCAAAATGTCTTTTGTGCTTGAATGTTTGACAAACCTCCTTTTTTAAGTTTAATAAAAATATTTAACTATGCATATGTGCATTTATAACTGAACAAACCTGCATTGCCTCTCCGTAAAAGTGTCCAAATATTAACATGGCGTTATTCTCCCAAGGAGCCTTAATATATTTAGGAAAACGGGATCTGTTTTCGATAAGAGGCACAAATAAACAGAAAGCTAGCAGCTTTTTAAAATTAAACCCACACAAGTTATCTGTTGTTCAGAGATTGTTGCCATAAAATGATAAACACACATAAACACCTGTAATTGCAATTTGAATATTAACGGTGACATAATTGATCCATGTTTGATTTTCTTCATTGACGCATGCTTTCTTTTACAATGTACAATAAAAGGTACTGGAGTGAAAACTGCCATTCTTGTAACGAAACACTTTTGCATGACGAAAAAATTGGGATATAGTGGACTGTAAATGCGCGCCAAATAATAGCGTCACTGATGCACATGGATAACATATTCATCATTCTTCAAACATTTGTCCAACCTAGAATGTAAATCTGCAGTTTTTCTGCAAAACTCTGCTACAGCACACACATTTGACTGTTTATAGTTGGAAAAAATATAAAATGGACATTATTAAAAGTTCCTAAATGTTACTGTATCAAGATCTGCAAGGTCCTTGTAGGATAACTTGAAAAATAAAGTGTATATAAATAATCTCCACAAAAACTCACCAACTCCAAAAGCATATTTTTTCAGGAAGAAAAAACAAACTGTTGTGCTTAAAATATGAACTCTTCAGTTACAGTTTTTGTGTTAGTACTTTCAGAGGAGCATAAAATTGCATTCTATTAAGCATTTTAAATAAATAAATTTTATAAGTTGAATAAAACGTTTTTGGGGTGTTTTGGAACAGAAACAAAGATTTGGTGAGTTTGGTAGAAGTATGTTTCTGAATTTAGATATTTTTGTTGCAAATTATTTTCGGAAGTTGAGTATCATGTTCAAACTTTTTAGATATATTTATTGAAACTGTGTATGGAAAATAACAGTTAACACAATGAAGAAAAGTGTCAGATAATACAAAGGTTTTGCATACATTTTATGAATTTGTGTTTTACACAGTTAGGTATGTTTCTAGAATTTGTGTTTACATAAAAAAATCACCTCCAACAACCAACACATCAGTTCCCATAAGTTCATCTTCATTGTCTTTCATTATTCCAGAATCTAGAGCGGTTGAGACTGTGGATTTGGAAAGTTTCGCCTTTTAAATTCCTATTTTGATGCACAACTAACAAGTTTAGGAACACAAACATAACTTTTGTATAAAGTTTGGAACAAGACGACTTTAACATATAATGTTCCATCATTTTTGGAGCTATTAAGTTTTTGAGTTTTTGGAATTGAGCAATTCAACCGAAAGTGAACATATGGAAAGAAATTGTGATTTCAAAAGAAATAATGGAAAAGATGTGGAAAAAGCGTAGCAGTACAAAAAACAACACTTCCAATATTTGTAACACAATTATGTACTCATTATGAAAATTTTAATTAAAATAAATACATGCAATCTGGGTTTAAGGGGTTGAATACATAAAATTCCATCGACAGATGACAGGTTTTCAGCAGCTTCGAGAGCCGCGTTCTAACGGCACAAGAAACTGGCAAAAGCACTGCATATATGCTTTGCCAAATTATTATTACCCAACCACATTTAAGTCGTGTAATACATTTGGTCTACAATGTTTTATATCTTATATTAGAATTTTCTAATGATCATTTGTCATAAATCATAATGCACTTTTTTAATTTAACTCAAATGTTAATGTGAATATAAAGTTTAAACATTTAAATTACCCATTAGTATACAGCACCTATTTACATCGCACGAAGTCACTAAGGGTGATTCTAAAAACTATTTAGCATTTTAAGGGAGGAAAACATTTCAAAATGCTTGCAAGCATAACTTCTAATCATAATTAAATTATAAAATCTGTGTTTCATAGAGATGTTTCATTCTATATTATTTGCTAGGTTTACACTTTGTGGATACTTTAAGTTACTTTCCTTCACTTTTACCAATCAGCAGTCTTTCAGTTTTGCGGAAGTCTCGGAATGTCTAGAATGCCTCTTCCTCGGTTCGAATTTCAGGCTAAGCTGTGGATCTCCTCTGGTAACGCTTTTTTATTATCCGTTCCAAGTGCTGGAAGCAATGGGGGGATGGCAGACAATTGTATTAGTTCCCACTTGCGTTCTGCCGATCGAAGAGTGCATGAAGTGCCACACTCCTATGTAATAAATCTAGATCCATTCATAGAAAGAGAAATGACCTGCTAGCATAGAGCAAATAACACGTTGTACAGAATAGCGAAGTTTTGTAAAACATTAATTAAAGGCAAAGAGGCATCTTATTTAGCGGTTTATATTTAATGTTATGTGCCTTCTGATAACAGTAATATATTTTGCGCTGTGTCTCAGAAATTTATGAAACTATCAGTATGAAATTTTATGACATATTAAGAATACTTAACTGAAGATGGTCTGTAAATTTTAATTCTATAATGTACATAAGTTTTTAAATAAAAATTAATGTTATTCCCGATAACTCAAGATTTTGACATAGATGTGCATTTTTCTCAGGATTGGTAGAACCAATCTTGTTGAACATTTTCACACACATAATGTATGCAAATGTGAAGTATGTTAACAAGAAGTAAATGTCACTTTTAGTTGATAAAAATCAATATCACCAAGAAATTAAAAATATTTCCATTTTTTCATAATAAAAAATTAATATATTTTCAAGCAATTAATATATATGTTTATATATTCTAATTCCACCAATAGTATGTATGAAAATATGCATATGTCACAGTGTTTTCAGTTTTTTAACAAATTTTATTTTGGTTTAAAAAATTTTATGTCCATTAGAGAATTAAAATTTACAGAGAATCTTTAGTTACGTTCTCTTAATATTTCTTAAAAATTCACATTGATAGCTTTAAAACTTTCTGAGGTACAGTATAAAATGTGTACTGTTGCATTATTTGCTAGATTTATACTTTCTGGTTACCTTAAATGCGAACACAGGATGGCAATTGAAATATTTTTAAAACACTCATTTATAGTTCATTGTTGAAATTTTTACTTTTGAAAATAAAATGCTAAATGCTGGAAAGGAACAAATTCATCACCCGATATGTTTTACTCCGGTAAATTTTCAAGATTTTCTATTCTGAATAACACGAAATCTGTTTTCTGAAGTTGGGTTAAGTGAAAAAAAAAAATATATTTCCAAAGCATTTATAACCTTTTAATAGACATTCAGAGCTAAACAAGTATTGACACATTATCGAGGCTTTTTCTTACACAACGAACGCTTCTGTACTCGCGAATTACGGATATCGGTTAATGATAACAATACAGGCAAAAGCAAAGGTACAAGCAATAAATTATAACAAATTCTTTAAAGGATATATGGAATAAAATAAGTTAATTACATAATTGCTTGCTCATTTTAAGAAAGGTGATGCTGAAACCCCCACCATCGTGAGATAAGTGCATTTATAACTGGACCACCACCACCACATGTCGGTCCTGGTCGTGTAGTGATTACCATACTTGCCTTCTAAACCCAAGATTGCGAGTTCAAACCCGGCCAGGATCGATAAATTTTTCGGGCGTAAAAATCTTAAGTATGATTTCCTTCGGAGGGGAAGTAAAGCCGGGGTGCCGTGTCGTACATTTACGGCACGAAAAAGAATCTCAAGCCTGAAAAAAAGAGGCCTCGGAGCAAAATTTGTCGGCTGTTTCCGCCCTGAGTTGAGTGGAACGCTGATGACCTGAGATGTTAAAGAGTGCTCGTAAATAAATCAAATCAACTGGACCACCAGGACCGATTAGAGGTATCGAGAAATAAGTAAATTTTAAGTGGTATTTGTGACTCAAGATATTATTTACATATCTTGATGTAGAATCTCTCCAAGTTAGGAGTCTGCTTCTAGTATTCCTACAGACTCATTTCTCTTAAGGCAAACTAAGCGTTGTACACGCATAAGAGAATGCTCTTCTGCTAACCACAGCACATACTGAACTTTTTGTTGTTGCATTCAAATGCTTACAGCAATGTGTCCTTCGCTCTACTGAATAAGTAGCCCAAGGTATGTCCACGCATTAAGAATTGGCGCATATGCTCTTGAGCGTGCATGCACACCTTCACACCATTGTTGGTGGGTAGAATTGGAGAATTTATGTATCTTATAAAATGAAAATGATTATAATATCTTCCTCTGTTTTAAATGGTCAGCATTTATTTCTGGTTCCCTATAAGCAGAACAAGGTGGTATACATATATAATGCCGACCAGCCAAGTTTTTACACATGTTTTATAGGCAGAATGAGAAGCGCGCTAGCAATGAACACAAAAATTGTTTTCCACTCCCCGTGCCTCCCTTTCCCTGTACAGAATAGCGCGTGCTATTTAAAGTAATACGTCAATAGAATTATATGTGAGCTTATGCTATTTGGAAGTGCGTTGTTGAGGACGCGGTTAGCTACTTTTTACAGAGTGTAATTTATAATAATGATTAGATACTCAAATGAGAAAAGAGTGCGTACTATTGAGACCTTAAAGAGGAAGTATCATAGCAACTGAGTACGTAAGTAACGCACATGTTTCCTGGTGCCTATATTACAGTCAAAGTCTATGTCTAGGATTTTTTAAAAAGTGACGAAAAGCAGGTTCCTGCTCAAACGGAAAAAGCGGCCTGTAAAAATGTCCTTACAGCAGAGCAATCTGAAGGTATTCAAAACAAGAGCTTAAGGTAAGGCTCACTCCGTCTAAGACAGAAGATTGATCAACGAAATAATTGAATTGCACAAAACTGGTTTGTGCGAAAATGGGCATATCTTTCAGCATTTACTGCAAAATTCCGGTTAGAGAGACAGATATTAATCCATTATATAATAATTAATTGTTGTGTAAATATTTCATTTTGTTTATTTGCTCTTATACGTGCTACTTTTAAGAGAGGGGACGAAATGAGTGACGCAAACAACTGCCACATTCACCGCTGGCACGTTGCTTGTGAAACTTGGGTGGTTCGCTTTCTACAAGAGTTTTAGGAATATAAATGAACACAATATGAAGCAATTTCAAGTATTTAAATTTAAAAAATGGGCACTATTCTGTTAACGCGTTAAAAGGAAAATAAAGGTTAGTAAATCCGCACTGGTTGCTGTTATGATGTCTACGTTATTATTTTTTTTTTGTGTGTAAGTAGCGGCCCTTTTCTTCGAACTGTTTAAAAATGAAATTTGTACATCAGTTTTAAGCATCATGAACGTCGATTTTACGAATAAGTGGTTGAGTTAGTCTTAGGTGCAGAGCATAGCTTTAGTTTTAAGTATACAAAATGGCAAACTTGTAATCAGTTATTACATCACTTTGTATTACATTTTAATGCTTTCTTATTGCCTTGATTTTCAGATTAGTTTTTACTAAACTTGAGTTTTATGCTCAGAGAAGAATTGTTCTGCAGAACACGACATGGCTATCAATTTCGGTTCTTGGTGTTGTAATAAGGAGCGTTAGTAGGGAAGTGTTAATCGTAAAGGAAATAGGTTGAAATATATCAATGACGCTTACTTACAGTTTTCAGATGTATTGATTGCTAGTACTGGGAATTGGGGTGAAATTCTGAACTTCTTTGCAACAACGAATAATTAGTTGGCTAGCTTTAGGAAGCGAGTGAGCCTTAATGAGCTATAATGTTGCTAGGCAACCCATAAAATAGTGACGCAACGTTATAAGCAATGTCTGGTTTTCGCAAATACCCCATCATTCTGCACGTTAAGAGAAAATTACCCCAAATTTATAACAAATCATTACAATTGGAATAAATTGTTCCTAAGCGCATAATTATGCATTAAAGGGCAGTAGTATTAGAAGCAAACAGGTAAATAGATACATGAAAATAATAATTATTATTAAATAAAATATATAATGGTACCTTCTAATTACTCGTAATTACTACTCCGTATTAATAAACTATAATTTCGATATAAGCAACACTGAAAAATAGCAAACTTTATTTTTTCTTGTTTTTTGGATCTAATTGGCAGTTCCAAGCCATATTTTTAACTAACGCTGTCCATAATATGACTACCAGAAAGGATAATATTTAATCGATCTCATATACATGGTAGGAGTCAGGAGTCGACAAATTTTAATCTGTCTGTTTTTTCTTAAACTGAACGAGAGGGTTTTAATGTGTCCTTGGAGCAGCTCCAGTAGCGCGATAAGTATGCAGATGCGCTAAGTTAGAGATCGTCATATTTTACTATCTTGTGCGGCAAGTAGTATGAATGACCTCACAAACAACAAGCTAAGTTTTTTAGCATGGCTCTGTTCGCGTTATTTATGCCTATTGATATTAGCGTTCTATAATACTCGATTTTAAAGCTAATTATTCAATTATTATTTTAAATTGTTTCAATACAGTGAACACGGGTGCAAGAAAGAAGACCACTAATAACCATTTCACGACGAATGCGAAATTGTTACTTTGTAATGGTGAATGACAGACGTTGTTTAATTTACAGCCCTTCAGTGTCCCTTCCTAAATAAATAAAAAAGTAAAATGCAACGTTATTACAGTGCTCTTCATCTTAGTGAATATGATTTTGCTTCCCCATACAGAAGTGGAATTCGTAAACTCAAGATCCAATGACTTAAATTAACATTAGCAACTCAACAACGTATGCTAGCAAAGTCAAGATCTAATTCCACAAATGAAATAGTTTCATCCTTCAAAGTGAGCAGTTTGGTGGCTAAAAACGTAAACCATTCAATGAAAGGAAGTTTTCTTGAAGTTTCTAATGCTGTTTTTGGAGAATTTAAGAAAAAAAAGAGAGATTAACATTACTATCCAAGATTTTTAACTATACAGAAATACGTTCGTGTGACGATAGGAAAAAATGGGTTAAAATATAAGCGAACAGCTTTTGAATGATGTGTTCAGTTACTTTTCTTTCTCATTCCAGATGGATGAATTGACTGACATCTTTGATATAGCTCAGTTATTATCCAAATGGTGTTGGAAGATTTCATTGTCAAAGAAGAACTGCTTAAGGTGGTCTCACTGAAAGGCAAAACAAAGCCCAGGAAACATTTGATTCCGTTCTATTATTTTGTCAGAAAATTTAATGTATCATTACATAATCTTGTTGCACTCACTACTGATGGGAAAAAACCATGATAGGCCAAACTAATGTTTTTAATAGTGTTTAAACGCCATGTTTACTGCTGAGTATCACAAGCGGCGGACAGGTGGATACTGATGATACACGAGACGAAATGATACACTAGGAAATACTTTTTTTTAAGGAACTAAGCGAGTTCTAGGCCTAAGTTAAGGATACCTACCCGACATTTCCCAGTTTTGAGGACTGAGAAAAATCTAGAAAAATCCTCAGTCAGGAAAGACGATCCTGGTGGGAATCGAACCCCAGACTTCCCGCTCACAAGCCCGGGCCTCAACTACCACTCTGTGGGTATACTAATTTGTTGCCCTCTATCAATGGGTATGGCGATTTCTGCAATTTACTTTCTTACCACTGGATAATTGGCAAACTCAATACAGAGTGTCATAGACATTGCATTTAAAATTGTAAATTCAATTTTGGAAAAGCATTCCATAAACGACATTTCCCTTGAGGGAGGGACGTCCCATCTCATTTTACATACAGATGTTAGGTGGGCTCAGCAGGCACAACTTTTTGCAAAGGTCTAGAAATTTACAGTGCGAAATATCTTCCTTTTTAAAGGAGAGGGAATAGCTAGAAAATTAGGGTTGTGCAACCTAGTTTTTCTCGTGAATTTCATTGCCAAACTAGTAAAATGAACTTACAAATGCACAACTGTCATAATGAGCTCAGTGTTATGCTATAAAAATTGTCTGTCGTGATTTACTTTCTGTTGTCAAACCTGAGTAAAGTTGGAATTCTTGTTTTAGAGAAATGTCGATGTTTATAATCCACCACTGACTACGTTAACCTCACAGTCTAGCAAAGGGGACATATTGTGTGGCGTCCTTGAACGTGAGTGTGTTGTGGACGGTTTGTTCTGAATAGCGGCCCTGTGACTAGCTGATAGTACCCTTGTTGCTGTTCTGTTCATCACATCATCGCCATAAATACAAATGCATTATTGCGAAATGCCGTTGATGTCAGCCCTTTGGCGCAGGGGAAAAAAGTATCATCACGGACGTCTAGCTTTGATACGCTTTCCAATTTTACGGCTATCATTTATCAGCATAACAGGCACACAAACAAAGCGGCACGGATTCCTGATGCCACCGCAGGTTGTATTGACGCTCCCCTGATTGTTTACAGAGCAACAGTTCTCGTTAACACACACTTACAATTAGAGAATAATCTGTGAAAGCTTCTCAAAGGTAAGAGAAAGTGGACATTCTGCTACTAATAGTAAATGAACATAATTTAAATGGTCTATTTTTACATGACATTTTTCTGGATAAATATATTCAGAAATACAATTTTTAAGGAAAACTACAAATGTCAAGTGCTAGGAACACAATAGTAAAGAAATTTATATATATATATATATATATATATATATATATATATAAATCCAACTCTATATAAAATATGTGCAGAGTTACAGAAACTATATCGTTCTACACCACAGAACCGATTTGCATAACAATGCGTTGAATTGCAACCAATAAAAGCAGTGCACACTTTATTTTACCCTTAAAAGTAGTTACACATTTTATTATAGCTCTGTCTCCAGCATTCTTCATCATTAGCTAGCCTGTACCAACTTCAGGAGAACATATCATCCCATCTTGTTCTGGATCTGCCCTGATTTCTCTCTCCCTTTGGTTTATATTTAAAAGTGGCTTAGGAAGTCTGTTTTCATCCTTTCTTTGGGCGAATTTGTTTCTACCAATATATTTAAACTATATATAAAATATACTTTTATGATAGTGTTATTTCTATGTTTATCTAAAAGATTAAGTCCAGTCTCGGGTCTTAAAAATATATCTCATCTATTCTATATGTCATTTATTACTTTTGTTTAAGGTTAGAAATAGAAACATTACCACTTTATAATACTTTAATGAGTCTCCCTTCCGGTTAGATTCCTCAACGTCCTCTTAATTCTTCCATACCTCATTCTTAATTTGTTTACCATATTTTCACTGTCTAATTGTTTGATATATAGAATAAAATGTCATAAATAGTTAAAATTTGTAACTTGTTTAAATTTTTTAATTCAGTTCTGTTTTACACCGCAGACGATTTATTCCTAAGAACGCCATAGTTTTAGTATTTTAATTTTAAAGCTATAAATATTAAATATTTTTAAAGTTCATAAGAATATCTTACAAGCAATGTTCATCTGCAATTATTATTGTTTTAGTACTTGGTTTGCACTACTTATTCCTTTAGATTTTGTTTTCCCCCACGTGTAAATGTCGTTCATCCAAAAATTAAATTTTCTGGCGATAAGGCATATCACTGTTTAACTCTTTTGTTGATGTTTTCTTTTCTCTTACCTATCTGTTTGCCATTATCTGTTTTAATTTATTAAAATAATGCATATTATTAATCGTTATTGTTAAATGATTAGAGATGTCTTGTCTTTCTAGTAAAATATCCCACAGCTTACACGAAGATTGTTTTCCATTATCACGTCTCGACATGCAAGTATTTCTCTTATGTGTTCTGTGGAAACAAATGGTCGCTGCCTCCTAGATTATGCTGTTTATTATATTTATTACCAATATTATTAATATTAATACTTAATGGCTAAACATCAACCAGTTGTCTGATAGTATACTAGATTAGTTTAGGTATTAATTATATTTTCAGCATTGTGTACTTATTTACGTTATAGTTATATAAAATAATATCTTTGATGAAGGTTGTAATATATATATATATATATTACAACATCCATCCTTATATATATATATATATATATATATTGGAAAAATACATTATTAAATACAATTATGGAATGTAAACATGCTGGCAGAGAAAATACCTTACAAGACTTCTCGGCGGTTGCTGAAATCATAACATACAATAAGATTTTGGTTACAATATAACATGAAATTGTATCCAGAGGCTGTTGTTTACATCCTTCCTAAAATTAGTAACGTTTTTGTGCACTTCTGATTGTTTCATGATGTCATTTTAACACTTATATGTAAATGACATATTCCCATTTATTCATTTTTTGTCAAATAGAAGGTAGCGATACTAATTTTACATAATAAAAGTATGCAAAATATGAATTTAATATTCTGAGTAAATATTCTTTCTGTGCTAGACAAAAAAAAAAAAAAAAAAAATAGATTCATTTCCATGTTGAACTAAAATTTTTGGAGTAAAATAATAAGAGAAAATGGAAAAACTGAAAAAACGAAATGAAATTAAACTAAATAGCTATTCTGGCCTTATTTAGAAACATCCTTTGTTCGTTTTCTAGTTAGAACGCATTGATACAGCTTTACTTTAACCCGGAAAAGACACTGGTACCGAAGGGCCTCAATTAATTTTCCCCTTCTGTTAATTTACAGTTTGGTGCAGATCATTTTGGGAGAGCAAATGTATGTCACTCTTCAAATAATTTACTCATTTCTGTGAAAAACACCATTGAGTTACGAAAAAATGTAGTTCTTTAATAACAGTATATTCCGAAAGAAAACAGCTATAACAGGAGGGTCAAAACGATTGCCTTCCACTTCAATTTATTTCTCAGAAATCAAGCGGTTTGCAACAAAAATAAAAAACAATTCGTTAGTAGATATTAGCAATGTTCGTATTTAAACCCTCAACCATTCGCAAGTTTTAGTAAACTCCGGAGAAAACAGTCCAGAGGAGCAAGATCTGTTAATCGGACTAGGTATTCAATTTGGCTTCGCGGCGCAAACCACAGCTGATTAAAATGCTCATCCAACCAATTGAACGTAACGATGCTGTTATGTGGTGGCGCTCCATCGTGTTGGGACCACATTTGATCAAATTTTGGGCAGTTAGCTACAGCTAGGTTATTTCATTATTCAGCACGTCCGGATAGTCCGTCGCTGTCACAGGGCTTATAAAAAGTATGGGGCCAAATACCTGTAGTGCAAAACCCACAGCCTGCAATACTGAAGCTTTCAGTTTCAACATGGGAGACTGTGAATAAATTAATAAGTACTATTATGGCTGCTGACATAGCCATTCGATTATATCAACGCTGCATCTTGCAGAAGACTTAATCAAGAATGGTGCCATTTTCCATACATAAAAAAAATGTATTCGCCTATCTATATGGTCCATGTTATGACTTAAATTGAAGCTCTTATGCTTTCATTGAATTCACTTTCTTAAAATGTTTGTGTAGTACACCTGATACACACTTTTAAACTCTGCCCAAAACAGGCTGTACTAGCTCGTTCGTTTTTCTCAGTGTAGATGGATTTGAGCCTTACGCCATTTCAGATTCTCGGTTGATCCATTTTGAAGACAGTGATCATTGTGTCATACTTCATGACAGCTTAAGTTTTCTGCTAACTACCCGTACTTCTCCCTCTTGTCGAATTTGTAAAACGTTTCCACAAACAACTAAGACCTATTCTCTAGTGCACCTTCATTAATGTATTTCACTAACAGTCATCATTTATATTCCTGAAATAAGAGTGTGTCATTATGAAGATATGTCAAGCTAAATTGCCGCATTTCTTTTGCACCATCCCACATTTTCTTTATCTATTTTCATTCATGCAGTTGGTTTTTGCTTAAATGATAGAATAAGTAATATTTCTATAACTCTTAACCCGTATAAGTTGAAATATAAACAAATGATTTTAACATACTAATTTGATATAAAAAAACAATTTTTTAAATGATTTATTTATGGACACTCTTTAACAGCTCAGGTCATCAGCGTCCCATACAACTCAGGGCGTGAAATGGCTGACAAATTTTGCTCAGAGGCCTCTCTTTCAGGCTTGAGGTTCTTTTTCGTGCCGTAAATGTACGACATGGGACCCACGGCTTTACTTCCCTTCCGAAGGAAGCCATACTTAGGATTTTTACGCCCGAAAAAAATCCATTGGTCCTGACCGGGTTCGAACCCGCGATCTTGGGTTTAGAAGGCAAGTTGTTTCGTCTTGATGTCGTGTGGAGTCCCCATGGTACGCTAAATGCTCTAAGTTACATTACTCAGAATTTATTGCAAATAAGTTTAAATAAAATGGTCCCCTTATTTTTTAGTAAAAGTTTTACTTTTCTGGCTTGGTTCTTTCCTTTCATTTAATATTTCCAAATTCAGCAATAATTGGATTACTTGGGTGAGTTTTCTCTGCAGTTAAACTTCTCCAGCGAAGACCAGTGATGGGTAGTTTTAGAAGTCAACGGGGTATTAAATTTACTTTCGCCCTGAAGTTCTTCGTAGCTCTGATTTGAGCCACTGAAGCGTCTGAAGGAGATCTGGTTCAATAGTTTTCTCCATTTCGATGGGCCAGTGGAGGACAATTTTAGTAGACTCATTTCCACATTCGTCCGGCTATATGATTTATCACCCCAAAGGTTTATGACTGTCGCAATGGGATTTTGAAAGCTGAAATGGAGACCTGGTACTTAAGGCTTCAAAAACACGAGTTTTGGCGTTGCGGGGCGCAATTGCTAAGCAGGCATGAAGGAATTTAGTCCTGGAGGCGGGGCGGAATCCGTTGTTCCTGGTTATAGATTGATGATGAGATGCCAATAGCGCGAGAGAACCTGCAGCTTAACTGGGAATTCGAACCACGGAGAGAAACTAGCGTGCTTTAGATTCCCAAACTTCCTGATGTGGGGAGTGTGAAGGTTTAAAAAATGCAATATACTGTCATTAACTTATTTGATTTGATATATAATTTCGGCGCTGCTAGAAAGTATAACAGAAAGAAGTCAAGCGTAGAAAAATCATTTTTAAAATCTTAGTGTATTTGCATCATCCTTTACATATATGTTTGATATGTTTTACACACATTTTTACAAAATTGCACTAGTTTTTAAATTAAAAGTTGAATTGCAGTTTTTCCTTTTAGCATATAACATTTTGTTTATCAAAATACCATTAATCATATAAAAATATACAGCATAAAACTATATACAATGGAACACCACACATTTATGTCCCAACTAATGGAAAGCTGCATCAATAAATGAGTACCAAAATAATGTGTTGCACAGTTTGAGGTTCACCGGAAACTTTCTTCATTCAGTATTTGCTAAGGAAATTGGAAATCATAGGAATATTGTTGGAAGGAGGAGTTCGAAATTACCAGAAGCAACTAAACGGAAGTTCTTGTACAAAATGTTGCAGGATGTCAGGGTTTCCACATGCCAACAAGCTGAATAAAGGAAAACGACATGTGTATCGTAATTTAAACTGGATTACACTCCGTTTTCCGACGAGGCCAGGCTGCATCTAACTGAACATCTCCATCAGATTTTTTCATATGGGACATGCTGGAAGTGAAATTGTACCGCAATAAGTTATGGGTATTTGTGCAATTACAAGAAAACATCCCAGTGTGTTGAGGAATATGAGGTTTGTACAAGCATTTGTTGATGTAGACACCTTTCATAAGATCATAATACTTCACATACATCAGATAAATCTGTGTAAAATATCACTGAATTAATTCCATTACTTTGAAATTTAGAAGGCAAATCAACGGCAGCAAGTAAGTGAAACATACTGTATGAAAGTGTCATGTGTCTGATGTTTTCAATACAGCTTACATGTCGATGCTTCACCTTCACTCGTAATTTTTATTAAGAGTGAATATAGTAAACAAATGTACATACTTAATATTATATTTGCCTGCAAATTTATTATCTGAAGCGGATGATTTTTTCCCCGCCAGTCATATGGCAATGTGTTAGTAGTAACGCCATGAATTTGAGAAACTAATACGTGCTATCATGTGTGATTATTTATTTTTCGTATACATTTTTATCATTATAATGATTGAATATCAGTACCAGTGAAACCATATTTCAGTTACGCACAATAGCGTTATAGCTTAGAAATAATTACAAAATAAAGTAGTCATTCAAGGATCAAACGTAATGCATTGCCAAGAGCACGAAACGTGTAATTAAGCTGCGTGTTAGTAAATATTTTGTGAAAAATGCTGAAAGTGTTCTGTATTTGTAATATTTAGGAACTAACTTAGAAATTTGACCAAAAACTAGTTTAATGATTTTCTAATAATCATATCTTGGTTGAAATGACAATCAAATTTGCTACACCGTTTCTAAACTTCTAATATCCCGTAATGATCTGTGGGGCAAAGATAGAAAGTCTGTAATACTTAGAAAAGAGAAAGAGAAGGGAACCCCAACACATCGTTATACTGCTCTGCTAAAATTTAATCCGACAGCACCTCAAGTTCCTCGCTGTTCATTTTACCAGGCTTAGGAACGTCGCTGAATAAAGTTTTACTCAATCTATTTTTTTCTAGAGCTGCATCCATTGATTGGGAAAGTGAATGTAAACTATCTCTGAAAGCGTCTTCTATAAGAGCAGCAGGATGTCGTCCCTTTATTCTCATTATATTACTGCTGTCTTTCTCCTATACAGAATTTAGCAGGAAAGATGTATATTAAAAGCTTAGCACTCTGGTCTCCTGCTCATGTTTTCATCATTTTCAGCATCTTTCATATTGATAGGAGAGCGTAATCATTTCGCTGCCTTTAGAACTCCATAGAATGTCTACTAATTTTCTAAAATTATGATACCAAGTACCTAAGTATTTTTAAGCAAAATCACTGGTATTCACATTGAATATTAATAAAATATTTGGTTTAGCAATGAATATCATTTTATTCAATATTTTATGTTTTAAAATGTCAATATCTTACATTGTACTCAGAGATTGTTTGAAGTTACGGCAATTTCTGCATTCACTCTTCTATTGTGTTGAGTTTTTCCTACCCGTTCTTTATACCATGCCAATATTCATCCTAATTACCTTATTTCAAAATCATAGATTAAGAAAAGTATACGTTTGATTTTGAACTGAAAACAATATTAACAGAGGATACCTTTTTATCGAGAAAAAACCTAACGCAACATAGTTTGTATTGCTGAAAAATAGAATTGAATAAATATTGCTTTAAAAGTGTAATTAAATAATTATTGAATTAAACTTTTGACACTCGGAAATTAATATTTTACTTTCATTGAAGAATTTACTTATAAATGTTGGCGTTTAAAAAAGATATCATATATGTAGGATTCAAAAATGCGATTTTGTTTGAAAGGTAGTTAATGTCATATTTTTCAAAAAATATTAATTTTTGTCGAAACCATTGTGCTCCTACAGGCATTTTAAGTGTTGAGCATATTTAATTACATGCTATGATATGATGTGAATAACTGAACCTCTGGTATGTGGCTAATAAAGTTTTTGATCACTTAGTAGCTTATCTTAGAAGTATAAGATGTTCTTGAACTTTGTATTGCAAAGCTGTGCTATTTTTAGTTCATTGAAATGTGTATTGTAAACAATGATTGACGCATAAGAGTAGAAATAAATGAAAATAAAATAAAAACTAAATAAGATTATATTAACTGTTTTTAAATTCCTTATTTTACTGTAAAATACTTTAAGTGCTAAATAAACAGGTGCACATTTGCTGATTTAATAAGTACGTAAATTAAAATTAATGAATAAATGGTCTCAAATGCATCAATTACAATAAAGTATAGTGTTATGGAAAACCTTAAAACTGGTTTTATGTGAAACAAGGGTATCTTTTGTCAGCAATTCTTTTTAGTGTAAATATTTTGCACTATTATTAATCCGGTGAACTTAAGAGAAAACATTACCACTAGACTTAGAAAATGTATAGCATATGCATACGATACTTTAGTAATTACAAGAACAAAACAAGCTATAATGGCTACACCAAAAGATCTAAAAGAACAATCAGTACAGTAGTATTTTGAATAGTGTTTAACACCCGTTTTTACTACTGAGGCACCACAGGTGGTGGACACTGATGATACATGAGATGAAATGATATATTGGGATAGTTTTTTTAAGGAAGGAAACGTTCCAGATCTAAGTTTGGGCACCTCCCGGGAATTTGCCATTTATGAAGAATGAGGAAAATCTGGAAAAACTCTTAGTCAAAAAGGAACACTCAGGCCGGACCTAGGGCACACAAATTCGCGCCTTAACGACCTCGGCCACCCGCGAATTGCTATTAATTATGATTTCTAAGATGAAATATTTAAATTGTAAAAAAGGGAACCTTAAAGTAAAATAATTAAATAATAATAATAATAATAATAATAATAATCAGAAGTTAGATCTCTTTTATTATTTTGGACAGTTGTAGGTTATTACAACACAGTACGACGGGAAATTCAAGCAGATTTGCACTTGGGTATGAAGCTTATATTACCATCAACAATGATTTAATATCCATAAAACTAAATTAAATATCTATTTCCAACAATAAGGCCAGTAATCCTAAGTATGGCTTCCTTCGGAAGGGAAGTACATTTACGGCACGAAAAAGAACCTCAAGCCTGAAAGAGAGGCCTCTGAGCAAAATTTGTCGGCCATTTCACGCCCTGAGTTGAATGGGACGCTGATGACCTGAGCTGTTAAAGAGCGTCCATAAATAAACCATTCAAAAAAAAAAAAAAATAAGGCCAGTCGTAACATATGCCATTGAAACCATGGGTTCTTAGGGAGAAGTTATTGGTTTCTGAAAGCAAAATCCTAATATGAGCTAGTAAACATACAAATGGAACATAGAAAGTTAAAACAAAGACTAACCTCAAACAAAAAATTTAAAATGAAAATATTACTAATTTTATTAGACCTTTGTTTGAGACAAAATATGCCATATTTATTTGTCTAAATATACACAATTATCTCCTTAGCTGATAATATCTATGGATCTTATAGCCGTTGCTGTTGTTAATTTGGTTTATTTACGGACGCTCTTTAAAATCTCAGGTCATCAGAGGCCCACCCCATTCAATTCAGGATGTGAAACGACCGACAAATTTTGCTGAAAAGCCTCTTCTTTCAAGTTAGAGGTTCTTTTTCACGTCGTAAATGTACGATACGGGCTTAGGAGGCAAGTATGGTTACTACTACACCACCAGGACCGACTTTTTAGCCGGTATATTTAATATATGGCGATGTACTGTTTAATTGTAATTAAAAAGGTAAATAAACTCTTTATTGCTGGGGCATGCAACTTTTCCCAGACCGCTTGTTTGCATAAACGATGATACTTGCACGCAATAATAACGTTATTCTTACTTCCCATTCTGTGTATGCGCGCATGCTAATCAGTCTCTTTTTTGTTTTATTTATGGACGCTCTTTAACATCTCAGGTCATCAGCGTCTAATCAGTCTCAATACGAACAAAAGTAAAATGGGAGGATTGTGTTAAATATTTATAATATATGAAAGTACATAATTGTAAGCCTTAATATTATAACAGAACGGAATGGAAAGCTATGGTTGAAAGGGCTAAAACAATTAATTGGCGCTATAACACCTCAAGAAGGAGAAGAAGGAATGAATATATCCTGGATGTTCAACAGTTTAAAGTGGAAATAATTATTTTGGTCTGCATATGATACTAAATTTTGTGGATAGTATGTTCACGCAAATTATCCCTTATTTTGAATTATAACAAATGTGTAATAGTTATTATAATACAATTTCTAAACAATATTTTTTCTGCCTCTTCTTATAAACATAATTCCGTAAAATATAATTTCAGGAACGTGTATCAAAAAAAAAAAAATTACGACAGCAGAAATGGTACATTAAATAAATCTTTCAACATGTTAATGTTATAAGATTGCGATTTCATGGCCCTCTAAACCGACCATAAAAAGTCATAAGGAAATTTTCAATGCTACATACAAGGGGGGGAAAAAAACACTATATACCTTTCTAGAGAATAATATGGCTAAAATGTGAATATGGAGGTTAGATATACCATCCATTTGTCTTACTTGTAATATTTACGTCATTAAAAATTATTAATTTCTTACTGAATGAAATTTGTCCATTGAAAACGGCAATTCATGCATTTATAAGTTCGTGTACCCTTTGCTATACGTTTTGTTATGTGGCTGGCAATGTAGTTCACACACACACAAGCTTGCATACTCTTTCCTATATGTGATACCTAGATGGCAATACGGTTCATGTTTAAGCTTAATTGGCGTTTCCTATATTAGTTGTGATGAACATTACAATACAGTTCATGTGTAATCTTGATTAGTGTTTCCTATATTTGTTATGATGAACATTACAATACAGTTCATGTGTAAACTTGATTAGTGTTTCCTATATTTGATGTGATGAACATTACAATACAGTTCATGTGTAAGCTTGATTAGTGTTTCCTATATCTGTTATGATGAATATTACAATACAGTTCATGTGTAAGCTTGATTAGTGTTTCCTATATTTGATGTGATGAACATTACAATACAGTTCATGTGTAAACTTGATTAGTGTTTCCTATATTTGATGTGATGAACATTACAATACAGTTCATGTGTAAGCTTGATTAGTGTTTCCTATATTTGATGTGATGAACATTACAATACAGTTCATGTGTAAGCTTGATTAGTGTTTCCTATATTAGTTGTAATGAACATTACAATACAGTTCATGTGTAAGCTTGATTAGTGTTTCCTATATTTGATGTGATGAACATTACAATACAGTTCATGTGTAAACTTGATTAGTGTTTCCTATATTAGTTGTAATGAACATTTCAATACAGTTCATGTGTAAGCTTGATTAGTGTTTCCTATATCTGTTATGATGAATATTACAATACAGTTCATGTGTAAGCTTGATTAGTGTTTCCTATATTTGATGTGATTAACATTACAATACAGTTCATGTGTAAACTTGATTGTGTTTCCTATATTAGTTGTAATGAACATTTCAATACAGTTCATGTGTAAGCTTGATTAGTGTTTCCTATATGTGATGTGATGAACATTACAATACAGCTCGTGTATAAACTTGATTAGTGTTTCCTATATTTGATGTGATGAACATTACAATACAGTTCATGTGTAAGCTTGATTAGCGTTTCATATATTTGATGCGATGAACATTACAATGCAGTTCATGCATAAGCTTGATTAGTGTTTCCTATATTAGTTGTAATGAACATTACAATACAGATCATGTGTAAACTTAATTAGTGTTTCCTATATTTGTTATGATGAACATTACAATGCCGGTCGTGTGTAAGCTTGATTTGTGTTTCCTATATTTTCTGTTATGCAATTAATGTGAAAGCTTGGTTAGTTATTCGTGTTAGTAAAGTTAATTCTGTGCATTCAAAGCAAGACATGTGCTTTTGCCAGTCAACTAAGCCTTTTCATGTTCCACAAGTTCTTTTAAAATACTTTTAAAAATATTTTCACAAAAAGCTTTTAATTAAGTCAAGCTGTTTAGGAAGGAGTGGGAGCAGCATATTTATTTGAGTCAACCAATATGGTGTTCTGAACATTTTCTACTCTTCGATTATAGATAGTCGCTCCTGGCCTTGTGTAATGTTCTGCTGGTTTTTGAATGTTCCATTAGTAAAGAAAGCAGCACACTTTCATAAAGGTCCACTGCATACCCATTAATTAATTTTATCTCCGCAGACGCTGCACTGATGGACATTCAAATGAATTCCTTGTTTTATTAAATAAACAACGTTTTATATTACTATATTTCTGAAGAACTGGTTTGAAACTTTGCTAGGATGAATTAGATGAGTCAATAAATAGCCTTCATTCTCATCTCAGCACTGTTTTTTTCAATTCTTCAAAGAGACCATTGAAATCATTCCATATAAATTAGGCTTTGTAAAGAAAAAAATTCTATCTTTATATTTCGTATTCTTTACTTGCAGAGCTTTTGGATATGGCATTGAAATTTGGGACTGGAACACCTTAGGAATGCATTCAGGACCAGGAGCACATTCTAATTCTCCATCAACAGTACCAACTTCTCATTTATTTTATGAAACTTTTCTATTCATCCTCTGAACTTCTCGGAACTTGGAGTTCATGATCTTTGGGTACTACTGACGCATTTTTAATAGTGTTTAACGCCTGTTTTATCTACTGAGGCATCACAGGTGGTGACACTGATGTGCATGAGATGAAAAGGTAAATTTGAGAAGAATTTTTTTTAAAGGAAGGAAGCGTTCCAGGTATAAGTTTAGAGTACCTCTCCAGGATTTGCCATTTATGAGGACTGAGGAAAACCTTGAAAATACCTCAGTCAGGGAGAACGGTCCTGGTGGGAGTCGAACCCTAGATCTCCCGCTCACAGGTTGTGCGTTAACAACCTCGGCCACCCGTGGGAGTACTGCCAATGCTTAAGTATACAATTTGGTTTGTTCTTTGCTGAGAATCCCTTAATATTCACATAAAAATAATAACAGTCATCGCTATACTCATTCAGTTCCCGCCAAATAATGAAATTGCAGCTGGCATCGACAATTTCTTGCATAAAATCCCCTATTCACATTAATAAAGATTTAGGTATGTATAATATACGAAGCCCAACTTTCACACTGATCACGAAGAGGTTAGGCATAGTACAACTGATGACGATATTTAATACCAAGGAGTGATTGTACGCCTTTGTGATTTTATTGTGAAAGACCGACAGCAAACGTAGCCGAGATGATTAAAACAGCTCTGAGGCATGATGTTCATAGATGATTTAATCTGCAGTAAAACAAATCCCAATACCGAAGCTTCCTCGTGGCAATAAATTCTGTTAGGATTCGCGATGCTGATATTTGTAGGCCGTATCAGATTAATTCATAGCTCATAAAATTAAGAGGGGCAGAATGAATATATTCCCCAGTGAGAATAACACGATTATTGCATGCAGTTCTCGTCGTTTGTTTAAACAAGGGATCTGGGGGAGTTACGTGCACCAGTGTTACAGTATTTGCTTGTCTTCTTAATTAGAATTCAACAGTGCAGTACCACATACCGGCTGAAAGATGTCATCAGCTAAGGAGACGATTGTATGTATTTATACAAATAAAAATATTGCACATTTTGATCTAAAATTATATTTAAAAATGTTTGCACACTTTTAATAGCCTTATGATTTAAATAAGGAATGATTATGACAACCCATATTGGCAGATATGAGAGAACAGAACTAGTCAACATTTTTGTTCTGTACACTTTCATTCATTTCGCCATAATTTAGCATGTTTTCTGTGTTTTAATAGCTATCTACAGCTGTTGTTGTGCTGGTATGTTTTAATAGCTAGTTTCAACGGTATATCTTTTAATATGAAACAAAATATCTTAATTATGATGCAGTGCATAGTATATCGCAATTTCACGTATTTAGGGTGAAACGCATTTTAACTTTGATACGGTAGCATGAATCCATCGAGAAAGGCTGCCAAACATAAAACAACCGTGCGTTTATTAATCTTTGTCAGTTGTGTACGAAAATAGTTATAAATAGTTCTGCTAAATAATCTGATCTCAAGTTCTTAGGTTACGCCTAATTTTCATTGCAAATAATGCCCTTAAAGCTTATCGTACACCGAGAGTTCCTGTTAAAGACCTTTCGTTCATTGTAATGGGAGATGTGGGAGCTAAGAAATTAACAGAAAGTGATTTAATACCTGCAGTGCTAATTAAACAGTGATTATCTCAGGAATGAACCGTGCTACGGCAAAATTTACTTAGACCCGTTGAGTGTGACCTTAACACCGCAGCTTCATCTTTGCTTGTTTGAAAATGTGTAAGTTAATTTAAAATAACTAAACGATAAGTATTAACTTATGCTAACTAATTTTGAGTCAATTTCTTTGGTTGTAGGAGGATTGTTTAATAAGTAAGATAAATAAAAAAACAAAGCATATATTAATTTGTTTCCTAACTTAGTCTTCTCTCAGCTCGATGCATTTTGCCCAACAGCAATCCAAAGTTATACCTTCTTTATAGTACGAATGTTCAATATCCGCAAAATTGTCATTCGCAGCACTTATCACCATCCTATTTCCAGAAATTTTTTGTCCTCTGAACCACTTATTTTTCAAATTTTGGAATGGTCAAAGGACATCAAATCTCGGGATTAAGTTGGATGCTGCAACAGTTTGTGAATTTTCGCCATTGCAACTGCATATTTGTGTGCTTGTGCATTATGCTTAGGAAACAGATTTTTTCCTTCTTGGAAATATGTGGTTTTTTGTTTATTTCATTGTTAAAATTCTACAATAAAATTGCAAAATGTTCAACATTCATGTGTTTCTCATATTCTAGACAACCAATTAAGATAACACCTTGTGAATCCCAAAACACCGTAGCTATGACTTCCTGCAGGTGGCGTTGTCTTTGATTTCTTCCGAACAAGTTCTAACTAGTGTGTCCTTTCTTTCAGAAAATTTGAATTGGTGTAAAAATTCAATTTTGTTACTCCTGAAACACTCGTAACATTGACTGAGACATCCAGTCTCAAACGCGGCACTCAAAGAGCACATAGGCTCTTCATATCCAGATGTTTATTAGATGTTAACACGTTCAGTTGAGATCACCATTATGGCTGATATCGCTGTAATGTTCAGTATTTGTCGGTCCTGGTGATGTAGTGGTAACCATACTTGCCTCCTAAACCCAAGGTCGTGGATTCAATCCCGGCCAGGACCGATGGATTTTTTGAGCGTAAAAATCCTAAGTATGACTTCCTTCGGAAGGGAAGTAAAGCCATGGGTCCCGTGTCGTATATTTACGGCACGGCAAGGAACCTCATGTCTGAAAGAAGAGGCCTCTGAGAAAAATTTCTCGGCCGTTTCACGCCCTGATTTGAATGGGACGCTGATGAAATGCTAAAAGTGTCCGTAATAAAAAACAAATAAAAAATGTTTAGTCTTCCATCGTTCAAATAGATTTTATCCATTTGTCTGATTTCTTGGGTTGTCACGTTTGTAAAGTTCGTCTTTTCACCCCGTTTGAGTTTTTAAATCCGCAATTCATTTTTAAAGAAGGAAAACATTTTACAAGAACAGCTAACGTTGTCTTGATCTGGGTGAGTGTTTTTCCTTTTTAAAAAATTTGTAACAGCTCGTATTTCATTTTACTTCAATAATTTTTAATTTATTTACACACAAAGAGTATTATGGTCAACTGGAAAATAAAAACTAAACAATAAAATCTTCTGAAACTTCTTCATATGTACTCGTAACAACAAAGGGAAAAATGGCGCAGTATAATTTTTTGTTTGCAGTACTTCCCCTATCAAAAAGTTTTCGTATAGCTTTATTCCGTAATAATTTCACGTTTTACTAACTTGGATGGATAATAAGATGGATAATACAGATAGCGACATTACTTGCACGTCTATATAGCTATATAGCTAAATGACATGTTTATGTTTCCCATGCACGTGGTATATTTTCGATCAGACAACATTGTACAATTTTGTTTTTTTCTTCTTGTAGATGCCTCGTAAAAGACCAAAGGTGGGAGTGTATATGAAATAGTATTTATTAAGTGTGCAGAAGGCTGTTATATTTTGACTGACGCTCCTGAAACTTCCTCAAGCTCTTGGAACGGGCATTATTATGGGTGGTTTTAATTTTCTGTACTGGGGTTTTATTTAAATGGTCTTTAATTTTTGAATGCTGAATAATTAATTAGATGATGATCTTCTTGCGTTGCCTCGGATATTGAAGTCTGGCTTTCGATGTTTCCTATTTCTCTGGTTCTAAAGCGGAGGATAGGAATCTCAGGGGAATTTGGACTGTTTTTGATGACTTGGAGTCATTGGGGAAGGAAGGGGATTCTTCACTGGAATAATAAAATTTCGGCTTTAGTTGAATTTTTAATTTATTGGACAACTGAAGGATTTTTTGGAACATGCTGCGCGTCTGTCGTGTGGTTATATTTCTGGTTTTGGTGCTTACTGTATAGTTGCCCTTAGGCTAAAGTTCACCACTCGAAGATTTAAATACACTATCAACGTAACTTTAATTTTAACATTAACTGCACTCCTCCGTAACAAATTGATGTGCGACTGTCATCTATAATTTTGTTGTAATACTTTATTATAACACTGATCACTTTTATATAAGGGAAATACTATAACAATAATGTGACTGTTACTTTAACGCTGATTTAATGAGACAAGTGTATTATTTTAATGACGACGCATTTCTTTAACTGAACTGTTATATCTTCCAATGACTGCTTTACTAATATCACTCCGGTGCTCAACTCGGTGTCGTGATCCCTCGTACTGTCCCGTTACTCTTTCTCTTCTACTTCTCCTGCTCAAACTTACTTGTTATATTTGATATTAAATCTATTATGTCAATTCACTCCGCCCCCCGCGAACTTTTGTTTCTTCAAATATTCTAGAAATCGACTCAACTCCATCCTCCTATTGGCTATTATATATCTTTAATATTGCCTCACTCGTTCAATTTTAGGGGTGTTTATTGGTTGAAGTTTTCTTCCCCACTATCTTTTTTTAATTTCCTAACAATCAGATCCGCACACTAAAGTTTTGCGATAAAGCATGTTTCGGCTATATAAGTGGCATTCCTTTGAAACTGTCGGAAATAGGAAAAAAGATGGTTTCTTTTAAGACACCTGTTTTCGCACGGGAGCTTCTTTTGAATGACAAGCACTGTTACAGATTGAAATCATATTTCTTGCTAAGCCTCAGTTTACAGTGTAATAACACATTTTGTCTCTTAGGCAGACCTGTATTAAAGGATTTGCTAAAGGGTAAAATGGGTCCAGTGTTATCAAAAGGCTACGCTCTTTCAAGGCGAAGCTATTGTTCTCTTCCTAACTTTACCAACAAATGACCAACATGTCACATTGTTACACAGATTGCCTTTTTGTCAAATCTTCAGAAATGTAACCCTTGCCTGAATATTACTTATTGAACAAAAAGACACACACAATATATATATATATATATACGTACACTAACGATTATAACATTGAAATCCTGATCATAATTGTAATATTGGTACCTTTAATTATGGTATCATTCTTGGCCTTATTAGACAATACCAGAAATCAATCAAATTATAATATTATTATATTATTATAATTGGCATCAGAAGTAATTATTATTAAAATAGGAATTTTTGAGACAGCAATTCCTGCTTCACTCTCAAACAAATGCGAATAAATCAGTTTTAATTGAACCCGAAAACTAACCTGGATGAATACTTTCGGTACTTTAACCTAGCTCATGGCTGATCCTTTGTGCCTAGACCGCTAATGGGAGAAAGAGTTGCGGTAAGGGAAAGGGAGGACGTCAGGTGGGATCTACAGGCGGTGACTGCGCGGACACAGCTGGGTTCCTTAACATGTTTCCAGATAAACACCCCGACCCCGGTAGAACCCCTTTCCGAGTTGTTCGAGCCCCTCAGGAGGTCCGTTTCTATTCCAGACACTAGTGAAACGTTTCCAAACGCAACCAACCGTCACTTCGCGTCAGCCCACCTGGCACTTTCGACTCTGTAACAGAACCAACGGAATGAAGTGATATTAAATAGGAGAGAGGAAAATTCGTGAAATGTAAATGTGCATCCTAACATTCGTAAAGTGGCATGGAGAAATCACTACAAAACTCAAGGAGGATGGCCGGCCCAAAGGGAGTTGTACCCGGGATCTCTCTAATGCGAGTCTCAAGCGTTACCTCCTAGCCACCCCAAAGATAATTCAAGGATTAAAAATAATATCTCTCACAAAATTTAAAGTTGCCAATCCTGTATTACATGACGACATTATGAAACCAACATTGTCATCACCTGAAAAGAAAACGAAAGGTTCTGTCATCAGATCAGCTTCTGGAAATTTAAACAGAAGGATTCCTTAAGAAATGGAAATCCGGACTGTTAAATGCTGTAGTGCAAGATTTCGATCATCGCCCATATTCCCTTTGGATCATAACTGTGAGAAAGGGACCATAGATTCAGTGTCTGTACCTTTTCTTGTGAAATATGTGTTGGAGAAAAATGAAAGGTATGCTCTATATGTTCAAGTGTGTCAGATCAAACTTGTTCAAGTAGTGAACAGAACTCTGCCTGTTAAGTACAGTCGCCTCAAACACGAACATTTCTACATCATGTATTTTTAATAAGAAAAATTATAAAATGCATTATCAATAATGTATACGATGAAATAATATGGATATTCCAAGCATGCCTACAATTTTCATAAGCCAAGAAATAAAGTATCATAAAAGTCAAGGTTCAGTGTTGAACAAGAAAATAAGACGCATGCGTCATGTGTTAATAGAGGAAAAACTAGATGCTATTGTGCTCAATTAGATCAATTACCACGAAAACCTCTTGCAAAGATAACACAACTAGCTGGGGTTAGCGTTCATCTGCACATAAGCTACATGATTGCCAAAATATCATTACTACATTACTAAAGTTCATGTCCAGCCCTCCGTTCCAGAAATGGGACTTTTCATCTTCTGTAAAAAGTGCTTTGTCGGTCCGAGTTTGGGCAGCTGTGCTGTGTAATGCCAGCTATTGGTTCACTCCACATGCGGGGAAAAACAAAATGAATACCCGATTTAAATAATCCTGCAAGCACTACTTCATAAACTGCAGATCTATCAGGTGCATAAAAACTTACTGGCAATTTTGCACAATGCTGAGCAGCTGACTTATTTCTTAAAAAGTTATGGCAAATAATTATGCCTTGTTTTGTACTAAATCTTTGAACCAGGGCAAACATAAAAACGAAACAAAATAACACAATAACCCTTCACTTTACCGAAGTTAAACATTCACTGACCGAACTTACCAGCGGCAATACGCGTCCTTGACTATCAGTGTGCATGGATGTTAACTGACAGCTTCGAACCTGGTACAGTATAGGGAAAAACAAAATGAAAACCCGATATTTTGATCGGCATTCTTTAATCTAACCTTATTACAGTCCTGCTCTGTGTTAGTAACTTCATAGTATCTATCGTAATGAAAATAACTTTTTTTTTTTTTTTTTAATTTTTGGATATGTCGCTGGATTTTTTGCACGCCATGCTGTACTAGAGCATTATTATTCGTCATAAACTTGCTGGCAAACACAGTCAAATTTATCAACCGCTTAACAAGTATTACTTAGCTCAAATAAGGCCAAAACAGCATAAAGCGCAATGACTGGACTCTCTTCATCTTCAGTAAAGATGTTCTGCTGTTGTACGAGGAATGTTCTAAAAGTTCTCGACCTGACTCAAAGATGCCGTGAAAATGGTCAAATTACTGTGATAGTTGTTAAGCTTCTTTCTTTAGGTGGAGCGCTGTGAAATTTTAGGCCCATAATTGTAGTCACTTGTTTGTGACGATAGTTTAAACAAACTAGTGTTAACATTTTCTACAAAATGGATAAAACTGAAATGTGAACTGTATTAACGTACTTCGTTTAGAAAGTTTAATCCCAATAGAAATACTAAAGGATTTAGATTCCACATTAACGGTCTTCTCCTTGGTTTTCGACGGTTAAAAAGTTGGCTGCTGAATTTAAGCGCGGTCGTGCATTCATTCAAGAGGATGAGAGCTCAGGGTGTCCCAAAACTGCTACGACCGACGAGATTGTGACGAAAATTCACATTGCCGTACTCAATGATCGCCGATTGAAGATTCAAGAGTTGACTGACAGTTCAAAGACCTCGGTAGGCCGTGTCCACTGCAATTTACACGAAGTTTTGGGTGTGAGAAAACTTTCCGCTCGATGGTTCCGCGTTTGATGTACCAAAAACGCATTGGAATGAACATTTCCCCATATATTTTATTTTAGCCTTGTTTAAACGCAATTCCAGTGGGTTTCTTTGATGTGTCATAACAGTAGATAAACCATACATACCGCCAGAGACGAAAGAGCAGCCCAAAGATTAAATGGCAACACCAAAGAAAGCAAAAACGATTCCATCTGCAGAAAAATGCATGACTTTCTGGGATACCCGTAGGATTTTCATGGTGTGATGCTCGTAGACTACCTCCAGAAGGCCAGGACCATCACCAGGGAGTATTACGCTTCACTATTGGGCCAACTGAGGGATGCTATTTAGGTTAAACATTGACACCTTGCTATAAAGAAAGTTCTCTTTCATCGCGATAATGTACCTTCGCACACATTTGGGGTTGTTGCTGCAAAACATGAGCTTCGGCTTCGCATCAAATGATGAGGTTGTTTAATTATTTTTCACAGTTTGACAAATTTTATTTTACTGAGGGCATTAAAAACATGAAAGTAATTGGACCAAATATATTTATATACAAGGTGACCGCCATGGGTGGCCGAGGTCGTTAAGGCACGGACTCGTGAGCGGGATGTCTGGGTTTCGAATCCCGCCAGGACCGTCCTCCCTGACTGAGTTTTTTTCCAGGTTTTCCTCAGTCCTCATAAATGGCAAATGCCGGGGAGGTACTCCAAACTTGGCCTGGAACGTTTCCTATCTTAAATAAATCCTTTCCCAATATATAATTTCATCTCACATATCACCAGTGTTCATCGCCTGTGGTACCTCAGTAGTAAAAACGGGCGTTAAACACCATTAAAAAAATACAAGGTGACTATGTTGAAAAATAAAATTAAAAAGAACTCTGAAACCATTTTTTTTTTTTTTTTTTTTTTTTTTTGTGGTGAGGTCAAGAACTTTCAGAACGCCCCTCTTATTGTACCAAGTATTCAGGTTTGCACAGTGTACATTACCGTGGTGCAATAGGCATCAATAGAAGAAGCAACTGTTAAAGCTGTTCTTGGGCCCCTGACCAACTTTCAATGTACGCAACGGGTCATGCAGTCCCCTCCCTCTCCAGTCACCGTAGAGTGCATGGCGTTTATGATACGCGCATTCTTATATTTTAAGCGAGTAACACAAACACCTCATCTTTCAACTACCTCCGAACATTACGAAGTTGCTCTCATAGAATTACAATATCTCCGCCGCTGTTTCCGCCATTTTCAGTGAACGACGGATGGTAGCAATGGTGTCAAACTAAGTTTACCAAAGAAAGTACAGAACAAAATTTCCAGATTTACTTCAGTTTCGATCGTTGTGTAGGATTTTTTCTGCACTATAACCAACTTATGGTTCACTAAGCAATATATGGTCACAAGGTACTGTTTCAAAAGCGGGCGAGTACAAGACAATTGATGATAACATTTAAACCTCTACGTCATCTGCAGGTGAAGCTGTTTCTTAAACGATAAACATGCTAGATGTTTCACTGCCTTCAAAGTGTGTTTGTTAAATTGATAAATAGCTAAACGGTCTAGACTATTTAACCATTCTTTTATCCAAAACCACTTCACCCGCCTTGCGGGATGGAATGCATACAGTATAGTGCAGTTCTTTGAAATAGACGTTCATCCGCTACAACACCGACAGTGACAGCGAAGAAGCACGTGCTGCTAACCGGTTCCTCTGATCTTCAGTGTCCCCGCCTAAAGCAATTGGAGCGTTATTTTTGGGCCGTTTGGACGTTCTTAAGGTGATAAGTCGTGAAACAGGAATGTTTTTCGCTTTATTTGTGTGTTAGTGCTGATATTCAATGCCAAAAAATTAATACAGTTTAGAATATAGAATGTATGATTTTTTACGTGAAAACAAACTCTTTGGAAAATGGGAGGCGCCGATTTGTAAGAAAATTCCCCGCTGCTCCTGCATCTTATAGCTGTGTTATTTGCAGCCTTGTGAATAAATTTATTGAAATGACATCGGTTCTTCATAAAAAACTGAAAGTAAACCACTATTTACTTGCCGAAGAGAAACTTGACGAAATTGGAGAAAGGTTAGAGCGAGTTCCAAAGAAATCTCTGTAAAGACTTGCAAAGGAAATAGGAATTTCGCAAACTTCGATTTGGAATGCCTTCAAATTTTAAAATTAAAGCCGTATAGATATCTGCAGCCATCTGATAATGTCAGAATAGTAATTTTTTGAGGCAGAGTTTCATATAATGTTATCAATATCTCCATTGAACCACATTATTATTATTATTATTATTATTATTATTATTATTATTATTATTATTATTATTTCATTTTTTCCGCCGGTGAAGTATGAATCCATTTAAATGGCCATGTAGCGATACAGAACAATATATATATATATATATATATATATATATATATATATATATATATATATTATAGTGCAGAAAATTCCGATCTAGTACACAAAATGTCAGTACATGACCAACATTTTTGGTATGGGGAGAGTTTTTTTTAATGGTATTTAACGCCCGTTTTTACTACTGAGGCACCACAGGCGGTGAACACTGGTGATACATGAAATGAAAATGATATATTCGGAAAGGATTTTTAAGGAAGGAAACGTTCCAGGTCTAAGTTTAGGGTACCTCCCCGGCATTTGCCAGTTATGAGGACTGAGGAAAACCTGGAAAAAATCTCAGTCAGGGAGGACGGTCCTGGCGGGATTCGATTGCCCAGATCTCCCGTTCACGAGTCCGTGCCTTAACGACCTCGGCCACCCGAGGCGGTTTATGTGGGGAGAGGTGAATGATTATAGATGATACGCCGATACTTTATGAAAAGTTCTAATGCAGAGATGAAATTCAAAGAACTATTGGGCAGTGAATGTAAACATAGGAGACTAAAACGAGAACCCCACTTTTGAGTAGACATAGAATTCTAAAGGGAATTGAAATGTCAAAAACCGAGACAAAGTGTTGTATTAAAGGCTGGCAGACAGGTAAGACGAGACCAAAAGACTTATGCCGCGCCGGTCATAAAAATAGTGACTGACGGTAATGTGAATAGAACGTGCGCTATCACGATATCTTAGTTCCGAGACCTAAGATACTGAAGGGAAAAATGGAATGGGAAACTTTTCCAGGAAATCCCAGGCTGTGGGAAAAGTGAATGTCAAAAGGGGAGAAACAATTATAATCAATGGCCATCGCATAAAATGAGCGAATGAGAATAACGTAGCAATATAATGGATATTTTAAGATAGTTAATAGTGAACATATTAGTCGGGAATAAAATAGTAAAGTATACAGCCTTATTTTCACGTGGGCGGGGCGAGAGAATAGAAAACGGTAGGTCAGAGAGTTGAGAAAGAAGTGGAGCCAGTTGAGAATTAAGAGCGAAGAGAGTAATCGGTAGTAGTGGACAAATATCGTGAATGAGGGAAAAGATAGACAGTTATTGTGGCTAGAATTGAGAATAGCTGGTGACGATAGCTGCAAAAGTAACGGAGAACAGGGCAAGTGTTAAAATAGCCGGAATAGAGGTAGACTATCAATGATTTGTTAGTATTGAGAGCAGTAAGTGACCAAGACAGAATAGTGAGGCAGAGAGTAGAAATGGAGCAAATCATATGTTATAACACAGTAATAGAAATTGGTTAGATAGCGGCGATCAGTCCGAGACTAATAGACTGGTGTCTTTAACTTAAATAAACTGTCAATAAAGAAAACAATCTTGTGTACCTTTTGTGTGATACAATCCCTGTTCCCGTGGATTCAAATAATCCACAAAACACTCCAGTGAATCCTGAGAGCTCATCATAATAGATCTAGGGCAGGCGACAGACCTAGGAGCCGATAGAACAACAATCCAACAATCAGTATTTACTCACAGAACCTCCGCATCCCCCATACACACTGCTCCCGAAACCGCTCCACATGATCGTAACCAATGTGGGCATTAAGACAACAAACATTCCTTAATCATCTAACCATAAATTACCTACACCCCTCTACTAAAACCACTCAAACTTGAACAATTATTAAAAACAACAAATATAAAATTATAACGTAATAATATTGTAAAAAATATAAATAACAGTGATGGAAAGAAACGAATAAAATGAGTATTAAATACATGAAAATAAATAGATAAACATGTCACATAAATAAAATATTAAAACATAACAAAATAGTACTATTTGCAACAAAAATATAATATAATATAATATACTAACAATATACACAATATGAAGCATATATTTTATAAAATATAAAATGTAGTTATAATTAAAATTAATTATATACTCCAGATGTAAAATTCATTAAGCCGTCAAAGTAAACGGCATTCAATAAATTAATAATAGTTAATCTTATTTAAAGCAAGAATTATCAGCATTAAACTTAACTTATGTTATTATTTTAATGGATTTTCAATGAAAATCCTGACCAAATGAAGTGTATACAGAAAAAATGCAATATCATATTCATAGAATGGCGCATCGTATTAAAACATAAAATTTACACACAATTCAATAATATTAAATAGAGTTCATTAAGCAGTTGTGCAACAGTTTGCTCTTGAACTACTGTTTAAATTTAGCACAGTCCATTTCGTCGTCATAAACAGGAGCAATTTTTTTCCACTAAGTAAACGTGCTTCGCTCTATACAAATCTCATCGCACCAATAGCATTGAGACCAGTGGACAATTCGGCCAAAAGAGCGTATTGTGGAGTCTTTATTGTTTTATCCTTCTAAATCATTGGCACACTTTGTCCTGCATGCACCCAAATTTCATCCAGGCTGATAAAGTTTCTTCATTCTTTCCTGATTATTTTATTATTTTTTCCATTTTTCTTAAATATGAATTCCCTCACAGTATAATAGTTTATTTTAATCATTTGTTATTTATTTCCTCACTTTTCTAAATCAAACGCTTGTTACAAACCTGACAGGTGCGAACCAGCTTTTCTGCTGCATTTGTTAGCGTTCTTACATTCTTGGCATTTTGCATGTGTACCATTACAAAGGCTTGCAGCAGTCACACGGACCTTGGGAGCCAGATTATGCCACGTTTCTTAGGTCGCGTGCTGTTTTCCTTAAACTGTAGATACAAGGAACTATTGTTTCCGGGGACCTTTGAAAGATTTAAAAAAAAAAAAAAAAAAAAAAAAAACCAATTTGGGTATATCCTTGAAATCTTTACCGCTGGAAGTTTTATCTGAACTTATAGAACGAAAATTAGCCAGGGAAATTTTCCACTGCACAAATAAAAAATCTACACACTTTCTTTCACAGTTTATTTTTTATTGGAAACGTGTTTTGATATATTGATAATTATTAAGCACCGCCATGTAATTTAAAAACAAACAAATAATTAAAATTTTTAATTGCAAATATTCATAATTAAGGTATGTTTTAACGTTCGAAACTAAAATCTGTAAAGATATTTCCTGTTTTAATCTTGTTCTTCAAAAAAACTCATACCGAAATGCATGTTCCTATTTTACTGCAGTCATATTTGAAAATCTACAACTTGGCAAAGAGAACTTCATTCTTCCATACAGAAAGCTGGTCCATAAGAGGCTTTTGTCACGATGTAAAAAACACTACTGTTGATGAAATAAATTGTATTGTGTGGTTCTGGTTTACCTTTTATCAATGACCTCTTGTTATATGGACGTTGCCTGGATGAACAGGTGAAGCGAGAACCACATACATGCGGAATTTGTGGAACTTCATTAGCTCACCAATTGTAGAGCCTTTCAGTGTCTGAAGTGCGCTCGAAACAATCATATATGCCAAGGTCGACGTACTGTGTAGATCACAATCGTTTACAATTATGTTTAGTCCAAGGGAACTACTTCTACGTTCAATTTATTCCGCTACTATTTACCCAGATTTGATGTGGTAACAGAACCAATCCATATCATCAAATATTTTCCGGTTAAATGAATATAAACTGATAACCCATTTTGTACAGAAACGGCGTGTTAACAGATGGAACGAAATTTCTGTGCCGTTGTCCTTTTACGAACGCTCAGCGAAGCGAATTTAATTGTACTAACATGTGACTAGCCAACTCAGTTGAAATGTACTGGCTTGTAGCATTTACACATTGTCACCCATTTCCATGTTTCCTGCGATTCACATCGTATGACGTTTTCCTGAATACGGAAAAAAAAAATATCATTTTTAAACCAGTTGTTCGTGTCTTATGGCGTGGTGATCTTTTTTATTGTTCCGGTATTAATTACATCTGTGTTTATTGCCAAATTAATAAACAGTATACCACGGTATAGGGCATAACTTATACCTTGTGCATGTTCTTTAATATCATTACAAATTAGTAGCTCAATATTGGGAAGTGTATTTCTCCTAATATTAACAGTATTTTTAAATCATAGAAATCAACTTATCTCTGCAGAGGAATAAGTGGTACTATCTGGTGGCGTATTTCCAAATAGTCCTCTAATTACACGACGCGGCAAAGTGACAAGTTCAGAGTTCCCAGGTTGGTTCCCTGCTAGACTGTTTGTGTATGCTACTGCACAAGGCTTGCTCACTGGGTATCAAACAACAGTGCACTCAAGTAAAATTGGCCCAAAACTTTCGATCTGTAATAGGCTCCTCACTAAATCCCGATTGGTTGACATTACAAATTTTCATCCGAATACTAGTTCGACATTTCTGGTAAAAAAACAGGGATTTTTTTATGGATCTGTGTGCACAATTATGATGTTATTCAAGATAAAGTTTGCTAGTTTTTTGCTGAAGACTAAATATGCCGCTGCCAGGGTAGTCAACGCTTTTGTATGCGCCGTAAGTTATATCTAAGATCATTGTAGTACGCCGAACTTTAAGAGCAATTGTCTTTTGTCTTCAATTAGTTTAAGATTGTTAAGGTAGTAAAGGTTAAAAGGCACGCTTATATAACAATATTTCCAGTAATTATATAGATGGCCTAGGCTCATTCTGTATTGAGTGAACAAATTTAGAGAGCAGTATTTTAGGAAAATTTAGAAGTCAGCAGTGCGTGAGATGGTATATAAAAGAACCTGCGGCTTAAAAATGCAATCTCTTGTCTAGAACGAAAGTTCCGACCATGTTATTAAGTTTATTTTATTTGAGTTTCCTTCCCATTTTTCTCATTCCATGAATTTCTTACTGCTCGCATGCCGGGGAGGAAGAAGAACACACGTCTAGCTTTCTGAAAATGCGGATACGGTCACGAGAGGTTTTGAGAAAATAATGCATGCCGCTTGTAGCCAGATTATGTAAACAACGCTTTCCACCGTTTAATCCTTTTTTGGGGGGGGGGGGTCTCATCCCAGGTGTATATTGCAAAGGCACGGAAACGTGGATTTGTGCTGATTTATGGAGCTGTAAATCAAGCCTGACGTCGAATATTTTATTCATGGATTGCCTGCTTTTCTTCACTTAACTAATGCTCATCTGAATTTGTTATGTTATTAGCTCATGATGTAGGACGTTTCTTCCATTACAAATGTGCAGATATTCATTGTGCTTGTAAGACCTGCAACTGGATAGTCCATTTTTCTCTTTCCTTCTTTCAGTTATTGATTTCGTTAATACAGATCCTATTGTTTAACTAGACCTCTCTGTACATAAAATTATTCATATGAATAAGTTCTGAAGCTTATAGTAGAAAGCGGATAAAGTGAAACTGTACAAAAATATAACGCAAATATATTAATTTCTTAAGAACTAATGCTTTTGAGAAAGATATAATCATGGCCTCATATTCTTGTGCTAAAACTTGTAAACGATGCTGTTATAGATAGGGCATATTAATAAGAATTACTTAAATAATAGTGACATCTGCTCACTTATTTCTTAACAATCTCGTCAGATTAACTTTTTAAAATGATTTACTAATTTGGCCAGTATGAAACAAATCACTTAATGTTTAATTATAACATCGAATTAAAAAGGAATCTATAGGAACATGAAAATTTCATTGTTAAAGTTAATGTTTTGCATTAGGATTGTTACAGAAATCAATATTTAACAGAAGGATTGTTCATGAAGAAAGCTTTTATTGAATTGAAAACAGTAAGGCTCATCATAGTATTTTATTTTTTTTACAAAAATAATACTTCAAGTTTGACAAAACTGTATGCAAATACAGTAGGATTTATAGAATTTAAAATGATGACACATCTTAGGCTTTAACGGCCGGTGTTATAATTAAAATAGTTAAGATCTTCTGGGCTGTTTTGCCCTAGTCCATGGTGTAATATGCAATCATAACTTTCACCAACTTATAAGGTTGACATCATCAGTGGACGATGAATTACAACTGACTACTGAAAAGACGGCAGTATTGATCCGTCTTTGTCTCGCTTTAGAAGATCTGTCAACATTACATGTGTAAGGGAAGAGGGAGGTGGTAGTTGCTTGTTTTTAAAAAACGGTTTCCATGTACTGCTTAGGTGATATTCACCGTCTCTGTTAAAATTGTTTGGATGCTGTTGTATTTCCGATGCCCCCCCGGTCCTAGTTCGATTGAAAAAATCATGTATTTTTACAACTACCTCTGGTTTGCAAATCGTTGAAGATGATTAAGACGAAATTATCGCTAATGTTTCTCAATGCTTTTAATCGATCTTCCGGTCATGCCTATGTACTTTGCCACTCTCCCATTCCTGGCCCATTCTAAGTATGGCTTCCTTCGGAAGGGAAGCAAAGCCGTGGGCCCCGTGTCGTATATTTACGGCAAGAAAAAGAACCTCAAGCCTGAAAGAAGAGGCCTCTGAGCAACATTTGTCCGGTTCACGTCCTGAATTGTATAGGACGCTGATGATCTGAGACGTTAAAGAGCGTCCATATATAAACCGAATAAAATTTTTTAAAAAAATTCAGTGGGGAAATAATTTTTATGAATAGAATGGAGTAGCAATGGGAAGTCCACTAAGCCCTGTTTTAGAGTACACTGCAATATAGTAGCTACTTGTTGCTCATACTACCGAAGTTAGATTTGCTTTCGTTGGTTTAAGTGCAGCGCTATTAAAGTTCTAAATTTTTAACATAGTTCCCAAATAACTCTAGAGTATTTGCTGCTGAAATTATTCTGTATTTTGTTCGCTTTATTTTAAACTCTATATTTCTTGAAGGTTTAAAATTATTATTTATTTTTTTCATTGTTATCTACGATGAATGGGAAAAAATAGTGGCAACATAGTCATCACATTGCAATGTCATAGGTGTGAAGTGACAATGCAGTTGCTAGTATTGATACAGCGAAAATAGACATATTCAGCATTCTCATTTTGGCTCTTGCTCGAAAACCTGAAGTAATAAAATAATAGTCAAAGAACACCGCTTGATTTTTTTCGGTATGAAACTATGGCATGGCCGAAAACTGGGTTGTCGTATGACCCGAGGGTCTACGGGAAACATTTGGTTACGATACCTTGTTATATCGAACGGTGACACATTGAGTGTCCGTATTTCGCAGGATGTGTCACTTGCAAGTTGTCCAGGAACTGCAGCATACTACTGAGATGATGCATACATGCTCTGCTGGAGGTGTAGAGACGGCAGTGTTGGGAAGAGCCCATCGATAGTGTTGAACATGCTGAAAGACTTATCTGAGAATCACAAAGGTGAGTACCTTTGGATACCTCATCATCTTAAGGATGATCCTTACAGGCGACGATATGTTACTTAACACAAGGAAGGTGGCACATTCGTTCATAGGATCATCACCTGATATGAAACGTGGCACAATCTTAACAAGAACTAAAACACCGGTCCTATAAAGGGCAACATCCATCATCTCCCGGACCCAAAAAATCTACGCCAAGAAACCTGGAATGTGAGAGTGATGCTTATACTGGAATATGATGTTTAAGATGTGATAATAATGAAGTTCTTTAGAGCTCTGTGCAACCAGAGATATTATCTGAAATATATTTGTATTGTTTTGCAGAGAAAATTGCGGCATTTTCAAACCAGTGCGCCCATTGTTGGTATTAATATAAAACGTTTGGTGGTACGGTGGAAATGAAAGGTGCTGAAACATCATTTATACCCAGCAGACATGAACCTTTGCGACTTCGAGCTCTCCCCGAAACTAAAGGAACCACTCACAGGAAAGCGTTTCCATAACGAGAAGCACTCCTTTGAGCAGTATGGTGCCTGTTCGCAGTCATGAACAAAAAGAGCACTACCCCTATATTCATCAAAGGATGATATATATTGCAGGAATATAACAGTACGCTGATTCAAAACGTTTTCTCACATATAGCTGCGTTTCCCCTATTTTTAATCTTATAGGTATTTACGTAATATTTAGCTTGGTTTCTCAGTCATATTACTTTGTTTATTTTTTATTTGTTACGCTTTATTGTATTGTTGTTAATATTTTATCAAAGCCATTGGTGTTGCATCTTCTTTGACGTTAAAGTGGATAAAGAAGTAAATTGTGTACAATATACTTCTGATAAAAATAAAACTTGAGTTAACAAGGGTTTGAAAGTGTAATGAAATTGTAAATTTTAAATATCACAAGCGGATGTAATTGAGACATTTACAAAATTGAAAATACATTCCGATATTTAATAACTTATAAGTTTTACTTTTAATTTTCCATACAGGTTTACCTTTTATCAATATAGCTAGAATGTGAGGACAAGACTGAAAAATATTCTTATTTAATTTCCTTGTCAGACCTCTTCAAACTATTTAAATGCTTTCCCCTAACAGCATTCGATAACTTTGTGCGAATATCATGCTAACAGTGAGTATATGAAATGACTGACTGTATATTACCCTATTTTTATGCAGGGTGTTGCCAGTGCCAAATTTAGCAGAACTAATTGAAAAATCTGGAGAACTTAGAACTATTTCGATGGTGTCAAAGTGACTTGCATAATATGCGGCTACCTGCAGTCGTATTCTCCATGGGGCCCTATTTGGATGGATAGAGATACAGTCATTAACTTTTGAATGCTACTCAGACCTTTAAGAAAAATTTTATTCAGAAGATACGAAAGTATTGGTTTAATGGTTGAGTCCTGGTAAATTAGATCATTTTTATTTAGAATGCTTTCCTGCTTTCCAGGTATTAACGTGAAACGGCATCTCTTACAAGAAGTAGAAGTTTTCATTTTATACACAATGAAACTTTCATGGCATTAATAAACTTGTAAATAACGCATTTAGCTCATACGAGAAGTTTATATATGGTTTTCTGGTACCACGTCCCCAGCTATCATATTGCATTCATTTGTCGTTAAATCAACTGAAATGTGAATAATAACATCCCCTATTATCATCTAATTTTCTCCAAATTTACTACATATGTTGCTGACAAGTTGCTGTTTATCACCGTCACTTTCAATGGAAAAATCTTCCACTCTTACTTTTCCTCGAAGAATTCCTTAAAAAATGTATACTGGCATTATGAAGCGGCATTGCGAATTTGCAGGAGTATTTGACAAATTCCTTTCTGTTTTCTGATTCTGAACCACTAATAGCTGTTTTTAAGGTTTCGGTTTTCATAAAAAAATATATATTACTGAAATAACTTGCATCAATAGACACTATTGTTTGGAATGTCTTGAAATAAAATCATTTACCTCCTCTTGGAAAAATTTTATTAGGAAATTCAAAAATGCTTCACCTTATTTTCTTTAGGCATGATGAACAAACCATGCCGTTTCCATTGCCAAATTTTCACGACTGACATTTAAGGGTACTAGAAAATAAATACCACGACGATCAAAAATGGAATTAATACCTGTAAAATGTTAATTAAATCATGCGTCTGTACAAGATGTTCAGAAATTTAAATATCAAACTTTTAGGGATAATAGTAGAGACCCAAATAAATGGCCCTGGTTCGTAAACGAATACTGTAGTCTAGTTATCAACGTTTTCAGTAATTTACTGTGGTTTTTATCTTAACTATAACACCTGTGTTCATAAAAAGGCGAGTTGCTTGTTACAAGAAATGTTGAAAGAGGCTACCATTAACTTCATCACATCTACGGTAGCGACGCTGGAGGGAGATTGGTGTGCTTCTTACGGATAATTGCGGCAACAAGATCCATCTCAGAGTTCATAGGCAAGGCGTTTGCTAAGATTTTCATGTAGTCCTGCAGAAAGAAGTCTAATAGGGTGAGGTCGGGGGAGCTTGCAAGTTAATGCATAGGTTCTTTCGGACCAATCCAGCAATTGCCGAAAATGTTAGTAAGGACTTCGCGGACCGGGATTACAAAGTGTAGTGGAGCCCTATCATGTTGATACTACTATACCGCCACGGATTACCGAGGTCGTTAAGACGCGGATTCGTGAGCGGGAGGTCTGGAATTCGAATCCCGCCAGGACCGTCCTGATTGAGGTTTTTTCCAGGTTTTCCTCAATCCTCATAAATGGCAAATGCCGGGGAGGTACCCTTAACTTAGACCTGGAACGTTTTCCTCCTTTAAAAAAAGAAGAAAAGAAGAAAATCCTTTCTCAATTTATCATTTATCAAATATATCATCAGTGTCCACTCGCCTATGGTGCCTCTGTAGCAAAAACGAGCGTTAAACACTATTCATTCATTTCATTCATCAGTGTCCACCGCCTGTGATGCCTCAGTTGTAAAAATGGGCGTTAAATACAATTAAAAAGATGTTGATACTACATCACTTACTTGCTGCATAACGGCATGTCCTCCAGGACGTCCGAGATGTTTCGGCAAAAGCATCAGTATTCGTACCGTTGACAATTCGGCTTAAGAGGAAACAGGTAAGGCCCAATCAGGTTATCGCCAACAATACCGGCCCAAATGTTTACAGCAAGTCGTCGTTGATTGCCATGCAATATAAACGTGCATGTATTTTGGTTTGCCCATATACGAAAGTTGCTGAGTTAACACCTTCCCGAAATAATTGGGCTTCGTAGGTGAGGAGAACACATTCAGGGAAACAAGGTTCTTTATTAACATGTTGTACAAACTACCGAACGAACTCAAGGTAAGAAAGGTGGTCATCAATGCCCACAGTGAACCCTCGCATATGTTAGTAGGGATATAACACTTGGTCATGTAGCATGAGGAAGGGCATGAGTTCTTGTCTCTAAAGCGCGCCAAAAAAGGTTCGTCAAATGCGAATGTACGAACCGTTCGTGGTCGCCCAGCATTATGACTGTGTACTGTCAGTGAGCCGGTCTCCCTGAGGCGAGGTGGACTGCAGCAAATGTAGGCGACTAGGACATATTGTGTTTCCTAGAAACGTTGATAGTACAATCCCTGAGCATTGCCGTCAGCAGCACCGTAAACAAACAGGCTGTCCATAAACTCACTCCAAGTGTAATGTTCCATGATTACTAACAAAATGAAAGTGAATGTGTACACTGCACTACTGCTGGCTTTGAATCATGAGTAAGTCATTCAATACGACAGTGTGACGCATATCGATCAAATCAGCATTTGTTGTACTGACACAAAACACCGGCCTCTCTACGTAGTGTACAGTACCACGTCGTTACCTTCTTGGTACGTCAATCCTGGTGATGTTAAACCCAAGATCGCGGGTTCAATTCCGACCAGGATCGATGGATATATTCGGGTGTAAAAATTCCTTCGGAAGGGAAGAAAAGCCGAGGGTACCGTGTCGTACATTTACGGCACTATAAAGAACTTCAAGCCTGAAAAAAGAGGTCTCTGAGCAAAATTTACCGGCACGCCCAGAATTGAATGGGACCCTGATGACCTGAGGTTTTAATGAGCTACCATAAATAAACAAACAAATTCCTACTTGGTATTGGATTTTGAACATGTGCGCTCATAATAAATTACGATATACCATATCGGTTTATTATGCCCAGATTGATTTAGCTTAAATAACTAGTACACGATCCAAGGTTTTAAAAACGCATATTTGGATCTCATATTACCCATAGAAGTTTGGTATTCAAGTTCCTAATCATCCTAATCACATGGCAGAAGGAAAATGTTCTTAGAAGTGCATTTTTGAAGGACAATTAAAGCATGATAAAGCATGAATTTTTTCTTTTCACATCACATCTAAACAAGCAGTTCAAATAAGATACAATCAACGAAGAAACTGAGAATGATAGAAGTGGAGCTTTGTTGTTATTGCAGATACGGATTTCAAATAGGGATGACTATATTATAAACGGCATCAGATGCTTAAAATAATAATAATAATTGAATTTCTGAATAAATATACAGTGATTATTCTTCGGTTCGTATACCTTTTTCCTCCATTTTCCTTTAGTTTTTTGGCCCATTTGTCATAGTTCATACATAACCCAGTTTTTTCTTAGAATTCCCTTCTCTTCTTTCTTAACACATCGACTTCAGTAATTTCAAATCCGCAAACTATAATAATATTCTTTATTTAATTACTTCAATAGCTTTTTGAACTTCCATTACAAGGGTATACCTAATAATCATATGACTTAGCACCGTTTTCCTGATATTTGAACTCATTTGTTACAAAAATACGTTTCGGTGACTAAATTTTTGTTTATCCTTCTAATGCATCCAAAATAAAATGTTTGCTTATTCAAGTTCTGATTAAAGTATTCCTCTGCTTTCCCTTACTGTTTTCTGTATTTCAGATGTCTGTGTTATATACATTTAAACATTTCGATTATTATATTTTTTTAATTTTCAGCACATCTCCATCAATTCTGCAATATTATTATTTGTTCTCTCAAAATACCATTTGCACAAACGTCATTGCCTCATATGAAAATGTTTCAGTGTCCCTCTCTATTATAACCTTCTTTTTCTTCTTCTATGGCGCTACAACCCGAAATCGGGCCATGGTCTGCCGCAGCGTCCTGTGCTTCATCTATCTTTGTCTTATGATTTCATTGATAGAGGGCAGTCTTGCAGGGAGGAACATGTCATTAGCACGCCGGCATTCCGCCGGCCGCCTATAGCGTGCGGATTTCTAGATCAAAGAGCATCGCCTGTCCACCAAGCAGCTCCCCATTTATCTTCACGGTTTTCCTCAGTCCTCATAAACGGCAAATGCCGGGGAGGTACCCTAAACTTAGGCGTGGAACGATTCCTTCCTTAAAAATACATCCTTTCCCCATATATCATTTCATCTCATGTATCATCAGTGTCCATCGCCTGTGGTGCCTCTGTAGCAAAAAACGGGCGTTAAACACCATCCATTCATTCATTTATCTTCACGAGGCTGGGTTGATCCTGTTTCGGACCTTCCTAACTTAGACAAATTCCTGAGCAGGTACCGGGAATCTAATCCGGGTCCTCCCGGCCAGAAGTCAGCAACGCTAACCGCTTGACCAAGTATGATGATGATGGTGATGATGATTTTGTTTATTTACGACGCTCTTTAACCTCTCAGGTCATCAGGGCCCCATTCAATTCAGGACGTGAAACGGCCGATAAATTTTGCTTTACTTCCCTTTCGAAGGAAGTCATACTTAGTATATTTACACCCAAAAAATCCATCGATCCTGACCGGGATTCAAATCACGATCTTGGGTTTAGGAGGCAAGTATACTTACCAATACACCATCAGGGCCGACATAGACCAAGGAGGCGGTTCTATTATCACCTCGTCTTATGAAAAGAAAACGAAAATGATGTAAACAAATGCATATATATATATATATATATATATATATATATATATATGATGAACTCCCTTTTTACTATATAATATTGTTCAACTTTGTAATTAAGCCTCAACATCTATCGTAAATAAAAGCACGGGTTACATGCAATGCCCTCATTTCGTTACTCATTCGGATTTGTACACACTAGTGGAAAAAATTGACCCTAAGTAGAGACACAGGCAATTGAGTTTGCTCATTAGTATTTATTACACCAACTGTTTCAGTTGCATTTCTGTAGAAAGAGCCAGTTAAACTTTCTACTGTGTGTTTGAATATTGTGGCGTATGCCGAGAGTGAGATATATGCTATAGAACAAATAATTTTATTTAACGATTGTTATGTGAAAAAAAATTGTACAAGAACTGTTGGAGAGAGTTTCGTGTTAACTTTCCAGCAATAACATCTCCATCGGAAAACGTAATTTTAAATTGATGAATAAAGTTCGAAGTTTTCATTGACAAAAAGCTGACACAAAATAATACCGGGTTTTAGCAGAGGGGACGCTGGATGAAACAGGTTATCAATTCAAAACTTCTTCTCGAAAGTCTTTAATACAATTGACCCAGAAAATTGGTTTCTCTGTTGGCAGTACATATAAAGTTACCCAATTATGTATCTCATCCGAATAAAATTACTTGTACCAGACATAAAAACCATGGCAATGCTTAAACAAAATAGCCGGGAGGCAGTTTAATGTATTTGGGAGAATGAATTGCAACAAAATTTCGGATATGGCTCACAGCGGAAGGCGGGCACTTACAGCACCAACAATAAAGGTGAGTACAATATTAACTACTATTTCCCACTAATCAATAACAAAAATAAATAAATAAATGAATAAAAACGGGCGCTATGTGTTTCCGATTGCGTAACGGAATATATAGGCTGATGACCTGAGCTGTTAAAGAGCGTCCATAAATAAATCAAAAGTAACGGAATAAGGATCCTGTATAACAGTACTGAAGAAATATTTCGTATTTCAAAGTTCTCTCAAGAAGCGACTTCCAGTTATACATTGGCATATGTTTTTTAGAAAATTGACTGTAAGTTATTCATTCTTTTAGGACGATTCCTAAGGAAGAAGATATCAAGAATAGTATGTAATGAATTCGATAATGAAAGCCTTTGCTAGAATAGAATAGTAAAAACAAAAAGAGCTGTTTAGAGGCCATACATAAAACATAAAAACAATGAAGTGAGGACAGAAACACAATATGTAAAAATCTTCATACTAAGAAACTTCATGAAAAATCTTTACAGAAAATAGAATTGGTGGCGTTCCAAGTAAACTTTAAATGTTAAACATAATACTTGCACTCAGTACGAAAATCGCATATTTAGAAGAATGCAATTGATAAGTAAAACACTGAAGAAGTTCCGCACGCACACGAGTTCATTCGTTTTTAAAATAATGCATTCACACAAAATCAAAAGCTCTAGAATTTGCCGTCTAGCCATGTAACAAATGAATGTATATTGCCAAAACACCGATACAAAACAAGCCCAGAAAGCGACATTCCAAAACAGGACAAAAGTGGGAATTGCAGTTAAATTAAGAATGCCGCCAGCTGTAATACAACTAGTAGCCCAGACATAAACACCGCAGGATTGGGTAAGGTTTATAACTAAAGCTCTATAGGTAAACCCTAGTGAGCTGAAATTGTTCGTAAAGAGAAACAGTTCAAATAATATATATATATATATATATATATATATATATATATATATATATATATATATATATAAGTTTTCGCGGTTTTGTTTTGTAATTGTGAATAATAAAAAAAGAAATAAAACTATATTATTAAGAGTTTTGAAATATTTAGTCATCCAACTAATAAAACACAATTTAAAAAAAAGATGTAAAATTTTATGTAGAAAATAGTAACATAAATTAAATAAATATTCTGTGGGCGGAAGAAAGAAATAGGGCTTTTAAATGTGATGTGAAATATCTGCGAAAAGTTAAAGATGATGAAAATCGACCATAAGAAAAATGGAACTGAGAGCGAAAGGGATTAAAATCCCTTTTTAAATATAAGAAGAAGGATAAAAGAAGAATAAGCTAGCATATGTGTAAACCAGCAATACAGCAAATGGTGAACAAATAGTAAGAAAAATGCTTCAACATTCCTATTAAAAACCGGAAGATAGAAACATTAACAGAAAAAATTACACTCCAAAGGATTTTCCCTTCTGTTCTGTTTCTTCTCGGCTTACCTTCCTTCCCCTACCGCCTCATTCCTCTCTAAGACCCGACTACCAGCTTTTGGGGTTGAATTGAAACGGCCGCTCTAATTTTGATTTCCCAAGATACATTTCAAGCTCTTCGTGGAGAGTAGCATTGTTTTGTTTCCTCTTATCGTTTTCTGAAATTCTCCTTTAAATGCCCTTAGCTAAGGAGGTGTAATTAACTTCGGCTGGCCTTTCCACTTCTCGACAGGAAGGCAGCTTTATTATTCCTATACCATGCAATTCTGGAAAGCACTGTCTCCATAACCTCTAGGTGCTTTGAATCCTTCCTAGTCATACATCATCTACAAGTGGTAGGCCATCTGTCAGTGTCAGTGGGACTAAATATATGTCCTTTACAGTCGTTCCGTCGAGGCAGACTTCCCTTTGTGTTTCATTAGTTTTACATGAAAACGGTTTCATAGAGCTTAGAGCCACAGCATTTAATAAACGTTATTTTCAATTATACTCAAGAAATATCCTTCATTGATTGCAACAGCGCATTTTGTATTTTCTCTCTAATAATTTCAAGATGTCCCTAACCGAAAAGGAATACGCCAAAATAATTGCTTATTTAATTAAAAAACGAAGAAAATGCCTTTAGGAAGAAAAATAATGTGTTGAATTTGAATAAATTTCAATATGATATCTCTTGAGTAGAACAATGAACTCTAAGATGAAGCAACGTTCAAGATATTTTTCAAGAAGTGTGCCTAGAATCTACAGTAAATTTTTTTCAGCGATATAGACTAAAAATTATTTCATTACAGACTAATTTAAAATTGCAAATAGTTTTAATAGCGTTATATTCCCAGGGATTTTTGTAAGTCATTGGGGTAATTTGGTTCAAATAATTCTCGTTTCTGCTACCTATACTTGCTTCGTAGACCTTAGATTGCGGGTTCAAATCCGGCCAGGGTCAATGGATTTTTTCGTGAGTAAAAATCCTGAGTAAAATTTCTTCGGAAGGGAAGTAAAGCCGAGGGTCCCATGTCGTAGATTTACGGCAAGTTAAAGAACCTCAAGCCTGAAAGAAAAGGCCACTGAGCATAATTGATCGGCTATTTCACGTCCTGAATTGAATGAGACTCTAATGACCTGAGATATTACAAAACGTTCTCCCCCCCCCCAAAAAAAACCAACAATAATAAGTAATTTTCTGTGACCAATGCACCAAAATATGATTGATAGCAAAGAAGAATACAGAAATAATGAACAAAATACACGAGGGAGCGCAATGTATCTCATAGATACTTTCGCTTGATAATGAAAGAAAAATATCATATATCTGATTAATAATGAGCAAGGAAATTCTTTAAAGAATTTTAACAAACTATTATGCTTAGGAGCCATTTCGCATATATAGTTACGTGTGCGATGGAAAAAACTGCAAAGATATCTCTCAGATAAACTTTACCCAAAGGAGGATTAAAATGATTTCAAGAAATTGTTAACATCTCACGATGAAGGATCAAATAAATTCTAATAAACAAAATCTTAAGGATAATATTTATTTTTGATTTAGGGAGATTTTAGGGTAAATTGCATTGTCAGGTATTTTTGTACAAAATGTCCATCGTGATCAGAATTGTTACTTTTAAACGCATATTGATTGCATTGAGATTTTATCTCGTGTGCAGTTGCTAAGTAATAAGACATGGCATCCATATAAAATGCCGAATTATATCAATTAGATTTGTTCTAAGTGCTGACTATATTTAAATTATTTGTGCTGAAGACAATACTGCCAATGCAGTGTACCAAAATCAACCAACAAAATAAAGGGAAAATTGTGCAAAAAAATCGAATATAGGGATAAGAGATAACAGGATTTAGTTATAATAAATGATTTTTCTTTGGCTAGAACGCTCCACACAAAACAGGCGGTCGGTCGGGTCAAGCTGCTACCGCGATGAACGGGAGGCAAAAAGTCCGCAGATATGAACGTAGCGTAAGTTATTACTAACACTTAAACACTTAAATTGTACATTTATTCACTATTATCAAAAATTATCCATGCATTTCTGGCATCTGTTAATGAAATTAACCATTACCCTCTGCAATTCCTTCTGAGAGACGAAAGAAATTTCTTCACGAATGTTATTTTTCAGTTCATCTAATATATGTGGATTTGTCTTGTACACTTTTCCTTTATTGCCCACCAGGGATCGTAGTGCTTAAATCGGGGGGCCAAGGGTGCCATATGTTGTTAGTGATGACTATGTCGTATTTTATGAATTGCATGCAAGGAAACATGTGCTGTATGAGCCGTAGCAGAGCCCTGTTGGAAAATCACGAATCCACCTTCCCTCACAGTTAATTCACGGAAAAAGAACTGCAAAATATTCTGCACATACTCATCACTATTAATTGTTCCTAGCAAAAAAAAAAAAAAATAAATAAATAAATAACTCCTATATTCTATTCCTTCCGGGTTCCTCCTGAAGCAGTTTATGTTTCTCTAAACTTTAGTATCAGTTGATTTGTCAATTAACATCCCTACTTAAGTGGAACGAAGATACTCCATAAAGAGTATTAGATTAGGGCCAATTTCTCCGTCACTTACGCTATTCATAATTCATTAACAAAATCTATTCCTAAATGAAGGGTCACGCGGTTGAGGTTTCTGAAATACAGTAATTGTATGCAATTTTAACTTCAGTAGCTTTATAGCTGCTCGAAAAGAAGAATAGGGAATTCCTTTGCTGAGAAAGATATCGAAGTTATTTTTTTACGGGAATTTACCAGAGCATGTCCAATGTTAGATAGCGTTTCTTCTGTGAGGCTTATCAGAAATACTTCCTTATCAGAAATACTTCCAGTTTCAGGAAATTTATTTACCAATCTTTGAATCGAACTTTGACTTAAAAATTGAATAACAGGGAATCTCTTTTAAAACAATGTACGTGCACCACGAGTCGATTCTGTATGCACGTACGAATCGTAAATAAATCCTCCTTGGGATATAGAATACCTGAATTGAATTATATTAAGGTAATTAGCACAATGTATTTATTATGCCGCCTAATGAATACTTAATACACTGTCTCACAACACACAAGAACACTTACGTACGTTCGAAGAGTTAAACTCGTACTGACCTCCTCGGCCGACTTTCAAGTGAGGAAATGAGACAGAATTGCAAAACTCATTCAACTGCGGCCAATTGCACGTGAAGCGGTCCCGCGAAGGAAACATCATCCCCAGTATACGTGGGTGGATATATATATATATATATATATATATGGCAAAACAAACATTTATTTTCCAATACAATCTTTTTGAGGTAAATATATTTGATCCAGCGAGATTCCAGTTTTTATGTTCCGTCAGAAAAAAATCTTTGGAACTGTGCGTAGTACTTGTTTACAACTAGATAAAGTCAACTGTTGAAAAGGGTGGATGGGGAGTTGTTCCGAAATCCAGCTCGTGCACTTATTCCATTGGAACGGCCGACGTATTAGCAGGCGCACTTTCACCTTTCATAAATCCACTGTTTTGACTGCCGTTTTGTATTCGAAACGTAGTGGTGGATCCAATTTGCGTCTACAGTCACAAAACGATACCAGAAGTCATTCGGAATATACTGCAACTTTTCCAAACACGATTTTGAAATGACATCTTTAGAGCGTTTTTGGTCCGGAGCCAAACAACGCTGCACACATCGGGCACTCAGCTTCTTCATATGTAGAACTTCATACAGGTATTATGTATGTACCCGTTCATATGAGATGCACATCATCTCAGCAATCTCATGAATTTTAATGCGACGGTCTTCCATGCATTTAATTGACCATTTCTTCAAATGAAACCTCAATCGGGCTTCCGGAACGTGCTATGCTAGTGCAGCCATGTTTAAATTCATTCATCCAATAATAAATGACCTTGATATGGTGCAGAGTCCCCTTGAACTTCCTTCAACTCAGTTTTATCTCGCTTGCGGTTCACTTTTTCAAATAAAAATGTTTTATCCCAGCACATCCATTTCTACGAAACGTGTTACGCCAATCACTTAAGATAACTACCATCTGTTGCATCTGTTTGAACATTTGAACAAAACCATAAAAGAAATCATGCTTACTAATTTCCGCCGTTTCGTTGAAATTTAATAAATCCATCCTCGTATATACCGAGATTTCAGAACATATTCTCACCACTCGTACAGGATTTTGCCTCTCGGCCAAGATCGGCTCCCCTCCCCACTCACGGCCATCTGTCTGCCTACTTACATATCCTTTAACTTTGGAGCCGTCATCAGCCTATATTCACTTGCGAAGACTTTAGAGCAGCATATTTTTGTATGTAAAGGTTATTATAAATATGAATTAGCTAATCGCGTTAGTGAAAATTTATTCGGAAGTTACCTGGGCATTTGTTCCTTTCAGAACTGCAATTTACGATCTAGTGAACAAATTTTATACTACAAAAGAAAGAAAAAACAAACCAAAAAAAAAAAAAAAACGCACGAATACCTACAGCTCTAACAAAAGACGAATTAGACGAAATTTTCGCAAATTTTGAACTTTTGCCAACAAACTATTCGCCAAAATTAGCATAACCAGTGGGATTTCAGTGCCTTCTGCACATACAAAAACAAAATTGTTAAAAATCAAACCTTGCAATTGTACATGCATCCATTGACTGCAACAAAGTAATTCCGTGACAATTGTTCATCATTGTGAATGGTTTCTTTCACTGTGATTGAAAGATTAATGGACACACAGCTTGTATTCTTTTCAGACAAAGCGTGATTCCTCCAAAATCGTCGTAAGAACACACAGCACTTGCTATTGGTGTTCTGAAAATCCAAAATGTATATAAGATGATGAAAAAATTGGAAAATGGTGTGCGATTAGCACAAGACACATTAGATGCCGCTGGTTATGACATGTCTAGCTGCCAAGACGCAAAACCCTGTGCAAGCGGTAAGGGCATATTCTGGAGGCCCTGTATATCTGTATATAATTTTCACTACTGCGTTGTCGGTCCTGGTGGTGTAGTGGTTACCATACTTGCCTGCTAAACCCAAGATCGAGGGTTCGAACCCGGCCAGGACCGATTAATTTTTTCGGGGCGTAAAAATCCTAAGTATGGCTTCCTTCGGAAGGGAGGTAAAGCCGTGGGTCTCGTGTCGTACATTTACGGCACGAAAAAGAACCTCAAGCCTGAAAGGGAGGCCTCTGAGCAAAATTTATCGGCCGTTTCACGCCCTGGGTTGAATGGGACGCTGATGACCTGAGCTGTTAAAAGAGCGTCCATAAATAAATCATTCAAAAAAAAAAAGCTACCGCGTTATTTTACGTATCGGCTAAACGCTGGTGGCACCTGTACTTTAACTCCGCTACTATATGTAAAAGGCTAAACAAGTATTGTATGAGGAAAACACATTTTGATTGAAATAATTAAAGTTCAGCTACCGTAATATTTTTATTTTATTATTAATACTTTATCCTTATGCTAATTTCAGGAATGACTTTGTTGGCGAATATTCAAGATTTGCACCAAATTCGTCAAGATTTTCTGTATACTAATGTACATATTTGTTAGTTATATTTCCTTTATAGTGAGTCAGTAGATTCAAATTTGTGCACTATACAGTGAATTGCAATTCAGCAAGAAGTTCATTGACTAGGAAGGCCTTTTAAAAATTCCTAACGCGTATCATAGGCCGACACACACACACACACACACACACACACACACAAGTACAGTCTAGTGTCAACTGTCTAACCATTTTCGCGAATGAATGTATACCGCCGTGAGACTGGCAGGAAATGGGATCAGAGAACGCGAATTCAGGGTCATGATAAAGAGAAGATAAGAATAACAGGCGTTGTAGTATAGGCCCCACCGGATGCAGTGCGTAAGTAAAACATCACTTGGGCGGAAAGAATTTTTATCTAACTTCCTGACTGAACTTAAACTTTGATAACATACATGTGTTTTATGCATTGACATCGTCCCTAGTTGAAATCGCCCTGCTAAACCGTGACATAAATGCAACTATAGCCCGAAAACACTGGTAATGGATTCTTAAGAGAAGAGTTAGGAGGAAGGAGAAGGAAGTTAAGCCTAGAGGAAACAAAACAAAAAGGAGAAAACCTTCTGTAGCGTAATTTATTTTCTCTTAATGTTTGTGTCTTCCGGCTTTCTGAAAGAGGATTGAAGCATATTTGCTATTTGTTTACCAACTGCTTCACCCTTAGTTTAAGCATAAGCAATCTTGTTGTTCTTTCTTTCTTCTTGTATTTAATAAGAATTTTAACCCGTTTCTCTTTCAGGTCCATTTTTCTTCTGTCGATTTCGACCCCCGCTTATATTTGGCAGGCATTTCACGTAACATTTTAAAGCATTATTTATTTCTAAATGACATTCCACCCCGTTCCCGAACGTGACATTAAGAAGTTAGTTATTTCCAAATAATGTTCTAACTAAGAGTTTACAACAACAAAAGAATAGGTTGATATTGTTAACATTTGGTCTCTCCTAGTTCTGTGAAACCGTGTGTAATAAAGCAATTTTAGAGATAATCAAAGAAACTGTGTCCATCTATATTAACACGGTGAAGCTCGTGATCTATAAATATTAAGTACGGTTAAAGTCTTAAGAGACATGCAACGGTGAAAGTTTTCGAAACACAGATGTATTGGACTGTTTACTCTTTAAATGTTTAATAAAGGAACTCAATAATCTTTACGAAATATATATATTTTTAGCTAAAATATTGCGCCTTATCCTGTGACACTTGCTT